>JAEIFG010000952.1:0-12096 GCA_018901795.1 Drosophila sp. st01m | reverse complement strand
TTTGATAAAGATAAATAATCTAAGAAGAAGGCTTCTCAATCTCAGAGGATATCACCTGAAGTAGAGACACCCTCCACGTCCAAACGACAACAATCAACACTCACTGGAAAAGACCTTGAATTCGTGTGCTGGGGAGAGCAACTATACTTTACGAACCTCGAAGTTCGGGGTGTCGCGGATATACACGGTCAACGCTGATGCCTTTCGTGCTGTTGTAAGTTCTGGCATCATAAACTTAAAGAGGACAAATCCCACAGGGCTATACTTAAGGGAATGCATGCAAGTGTGCCCAAGACACAAATTGAGAAATCATTTTCTGATCTTGGTTTTCTTCGTGA
The DNA here is from genome assembly GCA_018901795.1 of Drosophila sp. st01m. Classification (NCBI taxonomy): domain Eukaryota; kingdom Metazoa; phylum Arthropoda; class Insecta; order Diptera; family Drosophilidae; genus Drosophila; species Drosophila sp. st01m. Next base: position 11,758 of record JAEIFG010000952.1, on the reverse strand, counting down.
ATCTAAAACAAGCTGCATTGCAATGCTGACATAGGTCAGATAATGAACCTATAAGAACGCAGCGAAGATCTTTGTAGGCAATTGCGGCATCATATTCAAATGCAGCGCGATTCAAGTAAATATCTGCGACACGCCTTTTATTAGCTGCAACACGTTCCAATTGCGTTTAGCTGTTTCGAATATTCTGAACTGTGCTTGCATGACGCGTACGCCGTTCAATATTTGGTCGCCTAGACATTTTTAAACACAAACAAAAAATGGTGGCGAATATGCGTGCAATTAAAGTGGACTGAAATTATTGAGCGTCTGCTCAATTCAAATTCAATTCTCAACATTAACAAAATTCAAAATTCATGCCGTCGACTACTAAAAACAGCTGTTTTGTAAATCGGTTTAGCCGTTCTTGACCCTAAGTCCACTTCATAAATGAACATGTATTTAAACAGCCCTCGGAGTGAGCTGACACCAGTGGAGAAACAAGCCAATTGAAAAGGTCGCAACAGGCTAAAAATACCAAATGAGTCGCAGCTCGGGCGCTCAGAAATAGTTGATAAGCATACAATGTAAGATCACTTGACACAAAGGATGTCATCTAATAAGATAAGTAGAAAAGAGTCAACCACACTACAATGCTACAGCTGACTCCGTTTAATATAACATAAGTCTATTTAGGACAATAAGAAGAAAGGAGCTAAACACACTTTAACACTACAGTTGACTCCATCTAATATTACATAGGATAATAAGTAAACAAGCGACGACTGTTCTAAAGCAATGCGTTGGTCGCCACTAACATAGTACATAAGACATCTTATAAAAACGCATACAACTTGAAAAAACGAGACAGTTCTTAAAGAAACGCGAGAGTGTTATTATTTAGGGATTGGCAAGCGTGCTTACACACTAGATCTAACGCTGCGACTAACATCGCGACTAACATCGCGACTTAGTTCTAGTGCAGATTTGCATGAACATGGTCCTTCGAGCAATTTGCTCAGACTGCCACTTCCAGTAGATGCCTTAATCGGTATCACGGAATGAAGTCCATTGATCGCACCTGTCGTGCATCGTGGCACAGCTAGGGAATATTCAAATACAACTCTCCGGCAACTACGAGCGACTGCAGAGCGGGAATGAATGAAGGCAGAGCAGAGCAACAACTAAGCGCCGCAGAAGACAGATCTGCGAAGGTACCAGCACTGAACGAATGTTCGTGTTGGATTTGTTTCGGGTATCTTTACTGCTCCAGATAATAAAAATCGGATTGTGGAATGAGCGGGAATTAGCTAGGAACTCTGAGGAGCTTCGTCTATTCTTAAACATGCAAACAATTGATATAATGTTTGCCACAGAAACACACGTACAGGAAGGACAACGCATCTTCTTGGTTACACCACCTACCACGCCGTACACCCCGTTTTTAATCACTGTCCTCTACCTCCAATCTCAACCAACTACCGGCAGATAGCGTGTGTGCAACTGCAGACATAGATCACACTAGCATCAGTGTATCTCCCACCCAAGAGCTAATATTGGAAATCTTTTGGTTATGCTAGGTAACAAATTTATAGCAGGTGGAGACTACAATGCTAAACACGGTTGGTTGAGGCAACACAAGAGCCTGCGCTAGAGGCAAACTGATACAGCAAGTAGTCGCGAACGGCCAATACCAAATTTTGGCAACAGGAGTGCCAACATTTTACTTCTCCAATACTCAGGTTGCTCCATCTGCATTAGATTTTTTATGACCAAAGGCTTTTCCATAAACAGATTCTACATCCGAACTCTGCATGATCCATCATCAGATCACACTCCTCTCGTGGCTGAACTACATGCTATACCGATGAACAAGTCACAACGCCCCCGTTTTCTTTCTCGTGGTACTAATGTCGAGGCTTTCAAGGATCACTTGTTGGAACTGATCGACTTAAACATGGGCATACAAGGAACAGAAGGTATTGACAACGCCATAAACATATTTATGGAAAATCTGCAACAAGCTGAAACACATGCTGCCCCGACAACTCCATGCAATGCGCAAGCTGTCATTCAGCCTCCCCTACCTTCTGAGTCGGAAAAGATTACAGCAGATATACAGAAGGTTATCCAACCGGCTCCACAAAGTACTGTCCCACAGAAAACAGCAACAGATAAACTAGCTGCTAGAGAACTTGGGCACCGACGAGTCGTTCAAATTCTCTCTGTGGAGAATAACCAAAAGATTTAAGTTTCAGGCGGATGGTGCCACACTTCGCAGGACAAATCAGAAGTGTTTGCAACCAACTTGGATCAACGATTCAGGCCGTATGTATTTGCTTGCTGATTTCCGAAATTTGTAGGCTGTCTGATTTGAGTCATCGTGGAACCTAGGTCCATCTGCTCAGGTGGTTGAACATTCCCACCGTTCGTGCTATCAGTCGCACTGTTTTTATGGTGCTTGCTTTGTTTTTGGAAAAAAATTAGGATTTTTCCCCTGGCCGTCATCGGCCCAAAGGCAGTGCGTTCCATACTACCTTGCCAAGGCTAATGTCGAGGGCAAATCCTTAGGCTGAGTTGGTAGCACAATGGATCTTAAGGGTCTCCTGAGAACCGAAATGAACGCGTGAAGAGCATCGTTCCTAAACTCAGTATTAAGCAAAACCACCGCTGTCCAGTTCGTATGTCATTATGATATTGTTGGTCACTAATGTCAACCGCTTTTCTACTTCATCGTAATACTGCATCAGACTAAGCTCACCTTGCCTGACCGTTTCGAGTCCTTGTCAAAAAACACGCAATGAAGTTTTGTCTGCATAAGTTGCAAGTCACATTTTTGGACAATTTGGAATGATTTTTTTACTAAAAAAAAAAAAGTGTGGTTCTGTAAAAAGAGAGTATGAGGAGTCCATTTAAATTGAAACTAAGAGATTTGAAGAGTTCAATATTTGAAATCGCAAAAGCATAGGGTCTATGCAAAAAAATCAACATCCATATCCACTGTGAAATTTCATATTTGAATAAAGATGTTCAAAATGAAATTTCTTTTAAAAATTAATTAATTTTTGGTGAAGTTATGAAAGTTTGAAGTTGGTCAATCCATTAACCTAGCATCTTTAAAGTCAAATTTATTTTCCAATTTACCATGATTTTTACAAAAAAAATATGAAAGCCCTCAGAAACAATTTTAAAGTGTTGTTTTGTACTAGCAACGATATATGAAGTCAATTAAAATTTAAACTTTGATTTTGAAGATAACAATTTTTGAAATAGCAAACCGGCGACCCACTGCATAGAAATCATCATCTAGATTTATACTAAAATTTCATATTTTTTTTAAATTAGATTTACGAACGAATAAAGATGTCTCACTATTATCAAAATGGCATTAATTTTTTAAATCAGTTCAGTTTCGGTGAAGCTATGAAAGTATGAAACTGGTCAATCCTTAAACCAAGCACCTTTGCAAGTCAAATTTTTTGTCCAATATGCCACGATTTTTTATAAAAAAAATTAAAGCTCTCAGAAACAATTTTAAAGTGTTGTTTTGTACTAAATCTCAGCAATTCAAAAGATATAAAAAGTCGGGAAGTCCATTTGCATAAACATCTAGATATAGTGAAATTTCATATATTTTTCAAATTAATTTTAGGTTTGAATTCAGAATGCAAATCGAATATAAACAATTTTTTGTGAAGTTATGAAAGATTTAAGTTGGTCAATGCTTTGACAAGCCAAATTTTTTATGCATTTTTCATTGTTTTTTACAAAAAAAATAAAAGTTTAAACTATTGTTTTGTACTAACAACGATATAAGGAGTCGATTAAAATTGAGAGATCAATTTTTAAGAGAAAAATATTTTAAACAGCAAAGGGAATGCAGAACAAATAAATATGTCTCACAATTATCAAAATGACATTCCTTTTTTAAATCAGTTCAGTATTGGCGAAGTTATGAAAGTTTGAATTTGATCAATCCTTTACCCAAGCACCTTTTCAAGCCCAATTTTTTTTCCAATTTGGTATTATTTTTAAAAAAAAATAATGAATACGCTCAGAAACTAGTTTAAATTGTTGTTTTGTACTAACAACGATATATGGAGTCGATTAAAATTGAGATTTTAAGATTTGAAGAGACAAATTTTTGAAAAGGCAAAGCGGTGACCTCCTGCATAGAAATCAACATCTAGATCTATACTAAAATTGCATATGTTTTTCAAATAAATTTTTTTAAATCAGTTCAGTTTTAGTGAAGTTATGGAATTATGAAGTTGGTCAATCCTTGAACCAAGCACATTTTCAAGCCCAATTTTTTGTCCAATTTGGCGTGATTTTTTGAAAATAAAAAGATAGCGCTCAGAAAAAAGTTTAAAGTGTATTGTACTAACAACGACAAAAGGAGTCGATTAAAATTGAGACTTTAAGATTTGAAGAGATCAATTTTTGAAATAGCAAAGCGGGGACTCCCTGCATAGAAATAAACATCTAGATCTATACTTAAATTGCATATGTTTTTCAAATTAATTTTAAGTTTGAATTCAGAATGCAGAACGAATAAATATGTCTCACTATTATCAAAATGACATTCCTTTTTAAATCAGTTCAGTTTTGATGAAGTTATGAAAATATGAAGTTGGTCAATCCTTTAACAAAGCACCTTCGCAAGCCCAATTTTTTGTCCAATTTGGCATGATTTAATAAAAAAAAATAAAACCTCACAGAAACAAGTTTAAAGTGTTGTTTTGTACTAACAGCGATATATAACAAAGCACCTCTACAATTTTTTGTCCAATTTCACTCACAACGATATAAGGAGTCGATTAAAATTGAGACTTTAAGATTTGAAGATAACAATTTTTGAAATAGCAAAGCGGCGACCCACTGCATAGAAATCATCATCTAGATCTATACTAAAATTTCATATTTTTTTTTAAATTAGATTTAAGTTTGAATTCAGAATGCAGAACGAATAAAGATGTCTCACTATTATCAAAATGGCATTAATTTTTTAAATCAGTTCAGTTTCGGTGAAGCTATGAAAGTATGAAACTGGTCAATCCTTAAACCAAGCACCTTTGCAAGTCAAATTTTTTGTCCAATTTGCCACGATTTTTTACAAAAAAAATTAAAGCTCTCATAAACAATTTTAAAGTGCTGTTTTGTACTAAATCTCAGCAATTCAAAAGATATAAAAAGTCGGGAAGTTCATTTGCATAAACATCTAGATATAGTGAAATTTCATATATTTTTCAAATTAATTTTAAGTTTGAATTCAGAATGCAAATCGAATACAAACAAAATGACATTCCTTAATTAAATCAGTTAATTTTTTGTGAAGTTAATGCTTTGACAAGCCAAATTTTTTATCCATTTTTCATGGTTTTTTACAAAAAAAATAAAAGTTTAAACTATTGTTTTGTACTAACAACGATATAAGGAGTCGATTAAAATTGAGACTTTAAGATTTGAAGAGATCAATTTTTGAAATAGCAAAGCGGGGGACTCCCTGCATAGAAATCAACATCTAGATCAATACTGAAATTTCATATTTTTTCAAATTAATTTTATGTTTGAATTCAGAATGTAGCATAAATAAAGATGCCTCACCCTGATTAAAATGCCATTCCTTTTTAAAATCAGCTAATTTTTTGTGAAGTTGTGAAAGTTTGAAGTTGGACAATGCTTTGCCAAGCCATATTTTTTTCATGGTTTTTTCCAAAAAAAATAAGAGGTATCAGAATCAACGATATAAGGAGTCGATTAAAATTGAGACCTTAAGATTTCAGGAGATCAATTTTTGAAATAGCAAAGCGGGGACCCCTTGCATAGAAATCAACAACTAGATATATAGTGAAATTTCATATTTTCTTCTAACCAATTTTAACCTTGATACAGAATGCAGAATGAATTAAGATGCCTTACCATGAACAAAATGAGATTCCTTAATTACATCAGTTAATTTTTGGTGAAGTTATGAAATCTTGAAAGTGGTCAATCCTTTGGCCAATCATCGTCAGAAGTCAAATGTTTTGTCCAATTTGCCATGATTTTTTACAATAAAAAAATTGAAAGCTCTCCGAAACAAGTTTTAAGTGTTGTTTTGTACAAACAACGATATAAGGAGTCAATTAAAATTGAGAGATCAATTTTTAAGAGAAAAATATTTTAAACAGCAAAGGGGACCCTTTGCATATAAATCAACATCTAGTTCTATACTACAATTGCATATGTTTTTCAAATTAATTTTAAGTTTGAATTCAGAATGCAGAACGAATAAATATGTCTCACTATTATCAAAATGACATTCCTTTTTTAAATCATTTCAGTTTTGATGAAGTTATGAAAGTATGAAGATGATCAACAACTTGTATGTCTGTATGTTTATCACTGAAACTGAAACTGAAATTGCACTAGTCAAATTTTTATTCCCATTTGGCACGATTTTTTAAAAAAATAATGAAAACTCTTAGAAACAATTTTAAAGTGTTGTTTTGTACTAACAACGATATAAGGAGTCAATTAAAATAACAAAAGGTTTTTTGGCATAGACCTATAGTTAATTTTCATATTTTGTTCAAATTAATTCTACCTTTGAATTCAGAATGCAGAACGAAAGTTGTTCAAATTATTTTAACTTTGAATTCAGACAAAAACAATGCACTTAGCAGCTAATGGAAAGATAAAAACAAAATCAACAAAAACAAATAGAAATCAGATGATTTTGTTGAAATTGCTAAAATACGTCTCTACATGAACACTAAAAAATAGACATAAAGAATACCAAGCACCGAAAGTAACACAAATTCACAAATTAACTTTTAAATTATTTGCTAATAGGGCAAAAACGATTAAACACACGGAGCACAGTAAAAACACAACTGAACACAGAGAGAGTTAGAATGTTGAATTCAATGTTAGAATGGATTGATCATAATAAGCTTGAATGTTATTAAAGGAGAGAGATGATGGAAATAATACAGCTTTTACAAATTTATAAAACTGTTTAGGATCCCTAGAGAATTCGAGCTTACAACGTTGTAAGTAATTTTTGTAGCACTGAGAATTAGGTACCAGAAAATTAGAATTGGTAATTAAATATCGGGAGAAATCATAAGGACTTCCCGACTTTTTATATTTTTTGAATTGCTTAGATTTAGCATTTTTTAAGTGTGATAATTCTCTAGAGAACCAAGGAGGTTCAACAGAACTGATAGGAAATACAAGCGGAACACAGATATCAAATAAAGAATTAAGAGTTGAATAAAATAGCTCAATTGCATTATACAAATCAGAGCATACGTATAATTGTGACCAATCCATACTCGAAATCATATTATTTAATTTAACGAAATCTGTTTTTTTTATACACCCTCTATAGTGAAGTTTCATATTTTGTTCAAATGAATTTTAACTTTGAATTCAGAATGCCTCGCTATGATTTTACACAAAAAAAAAAAAATTAAAGCACTCAGAAACAAGTTTAAAGTGTTGTTTCCTACTGACGACAATATAAGGAGTCGATTAAAATTGAGACTTTAAGATTTGAAGAGATCCATTTTTGAAATAGCAAAGCGGGGACCCCTTGCATAGAAATCAACATCTAGATCTATAGTGAAATTTCCTATATTGTTCAAATTAATTTTAACTTTGAATTCAGTATGCAGAATATTCCATTATTATATCAGTTAATTTTTGGTGAAGTTATGAAAGTTTGAAGTTGGTCATTGCTTTGACCAAGCATCTTTACATGTCATGTTTTTTGTCCAATTTGGCATGATTTTTTCCCAAAAATTGAAAGCTATCAGAAACAAGTTTCAAGTGTTGTTTTGTACTAACAACGATATATGGAGTCGATTAATAATTGAAACGTTGAAATTTGAAGAGAAAATTTTTGTAATAACAAAAGGGATTTTTGGCATAATAATCAACATCTAGATCTAGAGTGAAATTTCAAAATTTTTTCAAATTGATTTTAGGTTTGAATTTAGAATACAGAATGAATAAAGGTGCCGCACAATGATCAAAATGACTTTCATTTTTAAAATCAGTGCATTTTTGGTGAAGCTATGCAACTTTGAAATTGGTCAATCCTTTGACCAAGCATCGGTACAAGTCAACCTTTTTGTCCATTTGGCATTACTTAAAAAAAAAAAAAATTCAAGCTATCAGAAACAAGTTTAAAGTGTGGTTTTGTACTAACAACGATGTCGACTACTTACATTTTGAAATTGAAACTTTGAAATTTGATGTTCATGCAAATCTGCACTTGAACTAATTGCCAATCCCTAATAATAACACCGTCGCGTTACTTTAAAAACTGTATCGTTTATTGATTTGTAAGGGTTTATATAGGATGTCTTATGTACAATTTTAGTCGAGACCAACGCATTGTTTCTGTACGGTCGTCCTTGTCTACTTATTATTCTATGGGACCTTAGGTATTTTAGATAGAGCCAACTTTAGCGTTGTAGTGTGGTTTTCTCCCTTCTTCTTGTTGTCCTTATTGGTCTGATCTAATCTCAGACGGAGCCTGTTAAGTGACTTTACATTGTGTTTGCTTATGTACTATTTTATTATTATTTATTTTAGTCTGTTGCGACCCTTTTCAAGTGTTTTGTCGCACATCAGATAGCGCACACAAAGGGTTGTCTAAATTGCAGGTTCAATTATGAACATATTGCGGAGGACCATAAATGTGTGGTTATTAGGTGATATCTCGGAAATATATGAATTAAATTATATTTTTAATTAGTTTTATAATAAACCCAGTTGTTATTTATTTGGAGACATAACTAAGACTAATTGAATATTCTGATACAATTATAAATTAAACCTATTAACCTGTAACCGCTGCAACCGCTCCTGCCGCTGCTGTCGCTGTAGACGCTGCTGCCGTTGTAGCCGCTTTTGCCGCTGATGGTGTCCGATGTGGTTGACGTTCCCACGACTTGGCCAATGCAGACTTTCTGCTGAGGCAGTGCACGTGGCGGATGCGCTGCCATCGTAGTTGGAGTCAATGTGTCTTTTGGTCGTTATAGTTGCATTTGTTGTTATTGTTTGACTTCTGGAATTTGCTGATGTTCTGCAAACGCTGGGGTGGCTGATCTGGAGTGCATGCGTTGCAATGCATGCGCTGGAGTCGTGATTGAGTTTCGGTTGTTGTTTTGGGTCTTTTGGTGTGTATTAATTAAAATTAAAGACTTCTTTTGACTGTTCCAACTGTCTGGTGATTATGTGCAGTTGATGTTATATTTTCTATCTTAAGATACTTACACAAGTCATTTATAACTAGAGTCTTATATTCCGTTCCCATGTCCGTAATGAACGTCTTCATTGGACCGTACTTTTAGAATAAAAGATTCATAGATTGCTTGATCAATGACTCGGGGAATAGAACTTTGTTATTTCAGTTGGTTTCTTTTAAACAAGATCGAGTTAGAATTCGGGGAGATTTGTTTATCGTTAAGATTTCAAGTGTTTGGGGGACAATTGTTTATCATTGTTTTAGAGTCACCGGATTGGACTCATTGGGAATAGTATTTTTGAAGTATGAAATATGATACTGGGCATTGGCGTGAATGGTCAATCATCAATTTCCCTATTCCTTAAACCACAAAAGGAATAAAGTCTTTTCTTGGACTCTGCGGATTCTACCGTAAGTTCATTCCCAGTTCTGCAAAGATAGCAAAACCCATGACTCTAAGATTAAAAAAGGGAGCAACCATCAATATTAAAGACAACGATTATATATCTGCCTTTGAGAAACTAAAAGTACTCATCACGTCCGACCCAATCCTAATACACCCTAACTTCGAAAAGAAATTTTCACTAACAACAGATGCAAGTAATATAGCTATAGGTGCTGTATTATCCTGTCAAGAACGTTTGTCTGGTTATGTGTAATTCTATGTTAAGTAACAAAGTTTTTGCGTTTTTGTTTTCATTTTATCTATTTCTATTGTGTTTATCAAATTATTTTTTACTAATCTTATTTGAGTCTGTGGTTTATTACTTGCTATCTTAATTAGAGTTGATAGTCGATGTTCACTTCCGTAGTGATTTCTGAGATGCTGTTAATGGGTATTTGCCTTGGTGAACAGTACCTCCATCTTCTGGTTTAAAATTAAAATGTCCTCCAACGTGTGCTATTTTACTGTGCTGACTTCTGTAGGTTCATTCCGGTAGATAGTTTCTGTGTACAACTATCTGTCTTTCCATATTGGCCGAAAGCGTGTTTTCATTTTTGATATTTGTTTTCAACGATCGGTTAATGCAATTTCCATGTCGTTTTCACTTTTGGTGGCTACTAACATCAGTCTCTTGATCTCTTGGATCATGGACGTTTTGTGCTGTTCCCAGTTTTTAATTGTTGCTTCACCGATTTTAATCCTGCCTCCCATCTTGTTCCACAGTGGGAACTTGCCGGCAAAAATATACTTCGTTCTTCTAATCTTTTGGAAACTTTGCCGGAACTTTCCATTTGCTAAATTTCCGTGTACCATTTCTTTCATGTAATTGACGTTATATTCTATCAAATTTGTAGAACATTGGTTTTTTAGATTACTGCCATGAAGCAATCTTCTTCTAAGTTTTTGCAATTTCTGCGTCTGCCATTGTTTGCTGTATCTGTAAATTTTACAACTGCCTTAGATATCTTTCTGTGTCTTAGTAACTAAAGCTTAACTAAGTTTTCGTTCATCCAAATAAAAAGTTCATCAAGGCACATCACCGCGTCACAACAAACGCACGTAGCACAATTTTACATAGTGGCAGATAAATGAAATATTTCACCTATTCGCACAGACTTATTCAAAATTAGAAAAAAAATTCATTGCATAAATTTACATAGTGGCAGGTTAATGAAATATTTCACCTATTCCTAAAGAAATAAAGATATAAAACACTAATATTAAGATCATACACAGTTAAACAATTTAAAAAAAAAAAAAAAAATAAAAATGCAATAAAGAAAATATACAAAAATACAAAATAATATAAGAAAAACTAAAAAGAAAATATAATCACTAAACTCAACCTTACACATATGTTGACTAAGAACAAACTAAACGATTAAAATCTCTACAAATTGTCTTTCCCTTTGCAACACGGCGATGTATGGAGAATCAATGACGTTTTTAAATTGGTGGACCTCGTCGATCTCGCAAAGATGAACAGACTGGCTGAGGAAATCATGCGGGAAACAATTGCCCAGGCGGATAAGAGAGCGATGAAAGGAATGAACAGGCTCTCCGGGCGACCGATGCGTAAACCTCGTTCGCTGGACTGGTTAGGGACGGCTTGGAAATGGATAGCTGGATCTCTAGATGCTGCTGGCTGGAACTCCGTTTTGACCGCACAAGATATGGCAACAAAGATGAGTGACCGACAGTTAAGGATAAAAGCACGATTGTTCGACGCAACTGGATCATCACGAATTAACTGCATAATCTAATTGCAATCACCACAGGAGCTGCTTATTCAAGAAAGAAGTTCCATGGGCAATACTACATTTTGCCGGGAAGAGGAGCTACAGAAACTGGAAAAAGAGTAGCTGTATCCCCCGATTAATGAAGGGCGGCCAGCCCTGCTAGCTCAGTCGGTAGAGCATGACAAACCTAGAGAAGATGTCGAACGTGACGGGGAATTACTAGCTACAACTGACGTCCACCAAGGCGATGCCCAATGACTGAGACAGAGCCATGTAAGGTTCATTGGTCTGCGAGACCTAGAAATTAAGAAATGAAAATAACCATACGAATCCCAAAATTACACATATATACAA
>JAEIFG010000938.1:0-11794 GCA_018901795.1 Drosophila sp. st01m | reverse complement strand
AATGATTTATTTATAAATTAGCTATCGTGTGCTTTGTTTCAAATATAAAGCAAACTAGTTAAATAAACAGTCTAAATCGATGAATATTTAACATCATTTGGCGCATCTATTAGGCAGATTTCCTCCCTATTTCTCTCCTAACTCATTAAGATATTCCTATTTTTGCGCATGAATAATCTTATAGCTCTCTCCTCGACGTCGAAGTAACTGCTGATTTAAAACACAATCATAATATCATCCAATCTCAGCGATTTATCTAACAGAACAAAATGCTAATGAGTATCAGAAAACTGTTAATATTAAAGTTCTCCAAGATAAAAATGAGACGGAATTAAATCCAATTGAAAGCTATCGTTATGAAGAAATATCACAACGAACCTTACCTGATCCAAGCCATAGTAAACACTTCTAGTATTGGTCCAACACCTTGTGGAAATAGACTGGTCATCGCATACTCAATCTTTTATAAAAGATAGCAAGGGCGCTTTAATTCGTAATGAATACGACGAATTGAGGCAATGTTAAGTGAGCTTAAAGTTCTTGTATCAATTATAGAAAACGAAGACATCAATATGATAAAACTAAACTGCAGTTAACAGAAGTAAAACCATTTGGAGACAAACCCAAAAACTTATAATGTTAAAGACATGGCCGTGCAAATTGAAAACATTCTAATGAGAACAAAGAAATCATTGAGCTTCTTATAAAAATAGAATTGCTCGGTTACGAAGATTTCATATTGATCTATTTTTCTTAGAGAATTTTGATGAAATAAATTGGACTATTGAAAAAATAAATACAGCAATGAAACTACTAGCTCAACCAATGCAAGACCATAGACGCGGTGGTTATTTTGTAAGCTAGTTAGCAAAACAGTTCTTGAATATTTAAAAGGTGAGATGGATTGGCAACAGGGAGATATCGAAGTAACAGAAAAACAAGGGGTGTTTATCCATACATTATTAGCACTATTCAATTTTATTGACCTAGAACAGGAGTTGGAGAACAAAACTGATAGGGATAAAGCAAAGTATATAAGAACATTTTTCAGAAAAAGATGTTGATGGAGCATTTCCAAAACTAACATTATCAGAATTTTCATAAAATTTAATCACTGTATATCAACGCTATACATTGACACGGTTTTTAAAAAAAAAATCATATAAATACGCGTCAGAATTTATTGGAAGTACTTGTAACAGAAAGAACAAGGAGTTCTTTTTGTTAACCTTAAAATAAATTAAAATGGAAACATTAAACGTAAAAAACAACAAACATTATCGAATCAATCTTAGCAAGTCGTAAAAAAGCACAAGAAGAAATTCAAGGTGCAAATTGACTCAACCAAAACTGTAATTAATGCTCAGACATTCTTTACAGAAGACTTTCGAATGGAATCATGAGTAAAGCAGAGTTTCTAGTTATGATGGATACTGATTCTAAAGCTCAATTAACCGCATTTAGTGTGCTAATGGAAGCAATGACAGAGAACAGAAAATCAACACTAATGCTTTTGCCCATACGGATAAACAAGGTAAAGAATATTATTTCATTAAATTGAATAGCAGAAATGGAGTAACGGAGTTTAAAATTTTAAACTTCACTGGATTGGATAAATTGATGCAAGGTTACATTTTTAACCTCTATAATGTAAATCTAAGTCTAGAAGAACTTTATAGTCACGCTACAGCAGCCTAACCTACCTACGACGGGAGAAATCTCTCCCCCGATTTTAACAAATCAATTTATTTAAACAATCAAAAAAACAGCAATAAAAACCTGTAATGGAATTCTATTGCCCAAATTTCTAATCAAATGAAGACAACTACTCAAATTATAAACAAAGACCAATATCTAGGTGACATTATGCAATCACTTCCGACAAACTTAATCATTTTTAAAACAGTCACAGGTATTGGTGCTACACACCTGGAACTTACTTGCCAAAGAAAAACTCAATCATCATAGAACCAAATGTCCCTGTTATAAGAGGTAAAAAAACTAAAGGTTACTTTGGAATTTACGAGGGGATATATGTTGATGATATCATCATATACATGAAAAACACAACTATTGAATTTAAAAGATAATGGTTACACCGGAATCCTTCTATAAAGTTATGGAGGCCGCAGAAATTTTAAGCATTGATATATACAATCAATACTTTTTACTGTTTGATGAGTGCGACAGAACAATGAAAGATGTTGCATTCCGTGAAAAAATCTTACTACCAATGGATGATTTCTTCAAATTCAAACAGAAAGCATTTGTCTCTGCAACGGCTGTTTTACCAAGTGATCCTAGATTTATCAAGTATAACTTTGAGCAAATCATTATTAAACCCACTTATGATTATAAAAAAGATATTGATGTGGTTATTAGTAACAATGTTTCTATTTCTCTTAAAAAAATCATTGAAGAAAACAGAAATGAAAAGATTATGTGTCTTTTTAAACTCAATAAAGGCTGTTACTTCTGTAATTCAAGATTTACAGATTAAATCCAGACAGCGTAATATTCTGTTCAAGGGAGAAGATGTATACACTTAAAATGTCGGGATATAATGCAAACGAACTTATCACAGGTCAGTTTGCGAAGATCAATTTCTTTACCAGCAGATTTAATTCGGCAGTTGACATTTTAATGGAAGAAAACCTGTTGTTATTATGGCTACTAATTTACACTTCGCAGAACATACCATGATTGATCCTAAATCAGAAGCGGTTCAAATAGTTGGAAGATTTAGAAATGACGTAAAGAAAATCATTGCTGTTTCTAATATAGATGAGCAATTAGATATAAAAACACCGGAACAAGCAATAAGCTTTTTTAGAGGGGTGTGAGCAGAGTTATAATGACATTAAATTACTAAAAAAAGTCAACACAGAACGCAGGAGCAAAGCATACATTAAAAGAAGCTTTGGAATTGGTAACATATTCAAATTATATCAATACTGATGGTTCGAAAAATCATTTTATGATTGACAACTACCTTTATGAACAATCCGTTAGATATTTATTTCAATCTGCTAACAACTTAATTAGAGCATATCAAAATGACTATTTCAATCCAACTGTTATTTTTGACAATCACCATATTATGGATTCCGAATACAAGATAATTCACAGTGGACTTCCATATAAGGATTTGGTTAAGGTTATAATATCAGCAATCAGACGAGTAACAGCAAGCGCTCATACTTATCAAATTGACAATAGAGATGTTGTTTTAGAGGAAATAAAAAAATGCTTTCCAGATATTTACACTGCCTATTTTACATTAGGAGAAGAGGAACTTATAAAGAATAGTTACTCAAATAAACAGTTGAAAAGAGAAATACTAGAAGAAAAACAAATATCTACAGCTAAATCAAGTTTTTCATTTATAGGAGATCTTCACAAAGCTTTTCCTGATGATTTTGAGGCACCTACTTCAGTGATTAAATCAATGTTAAGTTCAATTATTGATCGAAATGGTTTGAGCTTAAAACCGGAAATCAAACTCTTAGGAGGAATACTTTGTGATGAGTTCAAGAACAACATTAAAAAGTGCAGGTAATAAAAAAAAGGCCATAAAATAATCCGATCAAAATTCAATAGAAAATAAGGACAGTAAAAAGTATTGTATAACCCCTTATAATTTAGTGTCTGAAAATCTCCCTAACAAGGAGATTTTTTTATTTTTTTGAAAATTTTAAAAGTTCTGCATACACTGTTGGTATATAACGTCATACCCCCGGTTCAGAATTAGATGAAAGGGATTGCCTATTAGGAAGAAAATGCCTATGTAAACCGATCAAAACAGGACGAGCAAAGACTAGGAACATCTCTTTCTAAAAAATGTCAGAAAATCGCAGAACCTATCTTCCCTATTATAACCATACACGACAAATTCGGGTTATAAAAATCAAGACTTCTGGAAAATCCTTATTTCCGAAACACACTACACATCTATAAAAATCAAATAATTCATTAAACATCATTAAAAACAACCTCCGAAAACCGGATAATGGAATTGCTATGCCTAAAAAATCACAATTAAAAACCCTTAAAACAACTCAGAAAATGACAGTAATTGCACCTAGTGAGGAAATTGTCTCAGCTCACAACTTAGAATTAAGAAATGAAAGTGTCGAAAAAGCGTACCACAGTATTGTAAATGGCTCTAAAGAGCTTCTAACAGTTTTTGAAACATTAAAATACAGAATGAATGTTACCGTCGATCATGCAAAGTCAGATAAAGAAACTAATCTTATAAATGAATGGATTTGCTACTTCTGGAATTTCACTCTTACTATGAATAGACATGGTTACTATATGATTTACATTGCCTATGATGAGGATGCACTCACAAGATTTGGAGATAAACTTTTTAACAGAATGCTTCGTGTGGTTTTTAAATACACCAGTATTGAAGTAAACAGTATAAATATTGAAAATTGCATTAGAATTGATCATTCAGCTTCTGATATTCAACCTTTCTTTATAAACAGATTACTCTCTGATCCTAAAGATTTCATTACGATAATGACAGAAGAAAAAGTCCCATCTTAAAATTAAGACAATGGAACGGTCTTTAATTGAAATCGCATTATTATCTTTACAGAATAAAAACGGAGGTACTATAATTATAATTTAGAACTATACATATTCAAAATATATAAGCGTTAGCTAAAAGTTCTTGTAAGAGAGAAACCTAGGAAATTTTCAGATGCACAAACAAGGACAGATTAGAGTAACGTTCCATGCGATAAGCGTGGGGCGTAACCTTGTCTGTTTGTGCGGGCTCTCCTAGGTGCCTCTTTCATTCGGATTTCGGTTACAGTCCCGCGCTTATTGTATTTATATACTATCGAAGTGGGACGTTCGGTATAAAAAAAAAAACAGATGATTAAAAATCTATTAACGTTATCGGCAGTATGTCTACTGCTAATCGCCTCATGCTCTAAAGGAAAAGAAGAACCGGAGCAATCAAAAACGAAATTACCATTAATGGCACAGTTTATCCGACAACGGTTATTGGTAATCAAACATGGACAACAGTAAATTACAATGGAAGTGGGGGAGTTAATTATAATGATGGTGTTAATGACCTATTATTGGAAAACTCTATTCGTATCCAGAATTAAAAGCATTAACTAATCTGCCTACAGCATGGAGAATACCAACCGAAGCAGATGTAAAGGCATTAATGGCAACGGTTGGAACCAAATTAGATGGAGATGACGTTTATACAGATGCAAGTTCATCACAGAAATTAATGTCTAAAACTGGGTGGTTTAATATTTCATTGGCAGGGAACAACTCTACAGGGTTAAATCTTACGCCTACAGGATTTATATTCATTAGCAGCTCTACAAATACAATGCATTATGAAAAGGGCGAATTAGCTTCGTTTTGGACTTCTTCTATTGTTAAAGATTCCAAAGCTTCTGACTATTCCGATCCTTTACTATTTGAAGTATCCACTAATTCCTATGATACATCAATCGGATTACGTGGCGCACTTTATAGCACAACAGCCTATGGTGATGGAAAAACAATATTCCCGTCAGAAAAAAGGTCTATTAGGTTTGTAAAAGACAACTAACTTTAATAGATAAGAATATGTCAAAAGGGTTTTTCTTCTTTCTAGTATGGTTAATTCCAACAATCGTTCTCTATGCTATATGTGCATTCACTCAATTAAAAAATTGAATTTGATGAATGGACTATGACTTGTCGAGCGGTTTTTGGTGTCGGTACAGTCGCTTTAGCAATTTATGCGTTTTATTGTGCTGAAAATGATTAGAATTGCATCCTAAATTCTCGTTCTACTCCATTTGATAAGATTGATAAGGATTATAATTCAAGAGCCATAGTAATGTGGCTCTTTTTATTTATATTCTCGACCTTTAAAAAGCAAAAAAATATTTATCAGTATTGCTCTGAATTTAAAATGAACAAGACTCTAATAACAATAATTACATTATTCCTCCTTGCATTAATATTAAAAGGAGCTGTACAAGATAATGAGAACCCAAACCCATTTTACATACTAATTCCTGCAATTAGTTGGATTGCCTATATGAAATATCTTTGGAATAATCCAAATCGAAAGACTAAAGAAGTTAACAGAGAATTAATATCATTAGCCACACCAAATGATGATAAAAAGATTGATTTACCCTTTTCGGAATTCAAGATGTTCAATCCACAATTTGAACAACATCTAGATTTACCACAAGCTTCTGGAGTTTATATTATTTGTCTTAAACCTAAGAGTAAGCTACCCGTTACTCCGCACAGATTGATCATGCGTCAGTTTCTGGGCTATAATGTTGTTTATGTTGGTAAAGCGTCAAGTAATTTAAGATCAAGAGATTTTAAACAGCACTTCGAAGGAAATGCAGGAAGTTCCACTTTAAGAAAAAAGCCTTGGGGTACTAATGAAGATGAAACTTACACCTAGAAGTCAACGCTTTATGGAAACAAAAAGCAAGTTTAATAATACAGATGAAGCAATACTTAGCAATTGGATGAAATATAATCTAGTTATGTTTACAATTTAACCGTAGTTTTAATGATAAAGAATTAGAGCTAATTAAAGCTTATCAACCTCCATTAAATATAAAAGACAACAATAGTTATGACAATTCTTAGATTTAGGCTTTATCTTAAAGATTTAAGACGACTCCGTTTCAATGACGAAATAGCAGATTAAAAACTCTTTAATGTCATACTAAATCTCCCCATCCTCAATTTGCTACTTAGATGGAGGAATAGGAAGATTGTTTTCAATCAATAAAGATTGATCGTGGAAAGTCACTCGGGCAAAATTTGATTAAATTGAGGAACAATAGTATATTTAAATTCCTTCGATCAATAGCATGAGCCATCTCCAACCGTTTAATCACATTTTCACTTTTGATGAAGAGCTATCTTTAGGGTATCATTTCTTAGCAAGGGAGTCTTTTAATAAGGTGTTCGATCAATACTTTTTTTAGTTTCTGTAACCCTGGATTCAGTAAGGAACCAAGGCAAGCTTAACGGTTTTTTAATTGACATAGTATCAAAAATCTTAAAAGTTAACATCGGATATTCGTTAGTACAACATGATGACGGTTATTACATTTATTATTTGGAAGGACATCTTGATCTCGAAAATCTTTTAGATCAGAAGAGATTTCCATGGGTTACTCGAGGTGGGCTTGCAAATATTATTAAAGCCATATTGAGTTTTGATAAAAGAAAAACCTAAATGGGATAAAAAACTATTCCTTAGACCATATTTTAATGGCAGTATTCTGAGTTTCGGAAACTCCTAAGGTTCCAATATATCTAAATTATTAAAAGATAACCCGGAACAAGTTATTGGATATGTAAATGAAGTAAGGCATTTCTACTTAAGTTTCAGCGTACTAACTGAACAAAACTTAATTTCTTATGTCAAATCACAAAGCGATAGTATGCTTTACTGGAAATTGGCAGCACGATGCATTCTTAAAGAATATATAAGAAATGATCTGGGGTTCATTAGAAGCGAGATTAAAAGTCATCAAGATCAAATTCGTCTAGAGCGAAAGGAATTACTCAAAGACACACAAGACTGGTTTGAAATTGCATACGAGGGAGATCCATCAAACTTATGGAATACAGACTAGTCAAGTCTTAGTTTGAACATTATGTTATTCCCAAATCCAACCCTCTTCTGAAAGCGGCTTAATACCGCAAAGGCTAGCTTAGTCACTTTGTGATTAACTTTTATCTTAAATCCTCTTTTACTATGGTATGAGATCTGAAATCCGAGTTAAAGTATTTGTGAAATTAAAAATGTAACTTTTAGATTAGAGCTAGTTAACAGCTCGCCTTTCTTAAATGACTTATTGATTATATAGACTGACAATTAATAATATGTTGACATACAATGAACTTATAAATTAAGGGACAATTTGGCTAGTGGAGAGGTTGCAATAGACATCACATTAGGAATTATATTGGAAGGACTTTAAAGAAGGAAAAAATCTTGGCATACAAAAGATTGGAAAGAACGAAGAGCTAAAGTTATTAAAGATAAATGTGAAATATGCGACTGCAACCAAACCTTGACCATACAACATCTTTCTCACCCTAGAAAATATCCTGAGTATAAACTGGAAGTAACAAGGGAGTATGCTAAAGATAATATAGGTACAACTTCCCAGATTAACAAATCTGACTTTATTAAGCACATTAATAATAATTATGATTACGTACCTGTTCCCCCTGTGTCCAAATTGCAAGTTCAAGTAACCCCAATAAAGAGTTACAAAGTCACCTCAATATCTTTGTACTGTATGTCGGCATGAATTTGAAGAAGCAGTTATCATGTCAGTTAAAGAGCTTGTCTCTATTTTTATGAGAATGAACTTGCAATTGAAGTCCGTGATAAATGTTTCGTATCGAAAAAATGGAAAAACAGACATAACCTATCGAGTATAATGTATTGGCTGCAGCGAGAAGATGTAAAAATCAATAATTCAGAAGCGATTGAGAAATTAGCATTTACCCGGTATTTAAACGATAACATTAAATACCTCTCCTTTGAAGATACAATAACAGCATGCAAAAAATGTGCATTTAGCTATGATATGAAAAATATGGAATTATGCCCCAAATGTAAGAGCATTACAAAGGGTATTCAGTACCCGACATGTATTCAATGTCTGCCAGAAGATAAAAGAATAGCCGCACTAGAGAAGATTGAATTTGGAAAAGAATGGCAAGAAATGCATAAGAACTTAGGAATTGATTAATAGCATAGAAAAGCTAATCAAATATATTATTCATCCTAAATTCTCCCCATGCTCCATTTGCTGCTTAGATGGAGAAATGGGGAGATTTAGTCTTTATTTAGTGCTCTAACAAAATAGGTGCTATCTACTAAAGTCAATACGAACAATTCGTTCTACCAATAAACCTGTGGTGTTATCAAAGCCAGTGCAGGAAATAAGGTACTCCGCAAAGCTCTGCTCTCAAAAAACACACGCCATTGCTTCGCTTTGTCATGGTTTTTTATATTGAGCATCGGTTGCTCCGTGAATGCTCTCTTTATCTTTTATCTAGGATTTGCTGAAGCTTCATCCTGGATAAAGCTAATCGCATTCCACTTTTCAGCTCACCTACGCAATCGAAAATGCTTCACAACTGTTATGATATTTGGTCAAATATCCCACCAGTTGCTTGTGTTAAAACATAGATCGAACCCCGTTGCTTTGCAACTACCAGTTCTCACACATTTTCTCAGTTCGCAGGCGGTGAGCATATTGACAACTTTAATTTGATGAAGTGCAATTGGTTAATTGTAAGGATTGGATAAGCATTAGTGATCACATACCCATGCCCGTAACTTTTGAAAGTCATTAAGCAAGAAGCTTGAATGTAATTAAGTATTATACAAAAGAATATTGAGTAATAGTTTATATTTGAGTTTATCAAATTGAAATCTCATGGCACAGAAATATTTAATCGATGCTATCGCAACTCTTCCTAATAAAGACATTGTGATTGGACCTATCGTAACTAGTGACGACGAAGAATATCTTTTCGTAAATAAGCATAGTGCCTTGGATTTCTATCTCACCTTAAAGAAGAGTTTCGACGGTTGGTATCAAAGTGGGGGGGCCAGACTTACAACATCCGCAATCGATGATTGATGAATTAGGTTATCAAATTGATAAATTTCTAATTGAGAATCCTATACTGAATAAAACCGATTTATCTAAAGATGATAGTTATTAGCATTGTTATTTGACAACTATAACGAATCATCGGGTATGCGGCAAAAAGCATCTATTTTATAAATCAAATAAGGAGTTTTACTAATGAAATTTTTAATGATCGTCATTTTAGTGGCTATATCAACTATCTGTTTTGGGCAAAATAAACAGTTGACTCCTATTTCAGTTGAAGCATTAGAAAAAGGCTTAGTTAGCAATAAGTCTTTTAGATTAACTATGCTTGAAAATAACCTAGTTCATTACAAAACAGATGACAATGGAGAATATTGGGGGCTTCCTAAGGCAAAGGGGAGATACATCATATGCCGTTTATTTTCAAAAAATGACTTTCCCCGATGGAGATAACATCATAATGTATTAT
Source organism: Drosophila sp. st01m (assembly GCA_018901795.1). Classification (NCBI taxonomy): domain Eukaryota; kingdom Metazoa; phylum Arthropoda; class Insecta; order Diptera; family Drosophilidae; genus Drosophila; species Drosophila sp. st01m. The sequence continues at coordinate 1,675 of JAEIFG010000938.1, read as the reverse complement.
GTGGATAAGAAAGCCATGGGCGACGATTATGTCAATCAGTTAAAGAAGAACGTTCAGAGCTTCTACCCAAAAAAAGATTTACAAGCCATAATTCTTGATGAAGGCACAAAAAAAGAAAGAAAGAGCTCTCAAATATATCACTACAAGATTGACAAACACAATGTCGCCTATATCCGGGATGATGATGACTATATGCTTAATATAACTTTATGTTACACTTTAAAGCCCAAATTTTAAACCCACGCCCACAGATTCGATAAAACCAATAGGATTAAACTTGTAGAAAATAATTAAATGGATGCTATTTCTTACTGTAAAAAGTATACAATCGGTCATGATCGCTTGGAAATCTTATTAAACAAAGTCATTACTAGTGACTACATCCTTACAGAAGAGGAGCTAATGGTGTACCCAAATAGCGTGAATCCTACGAAAAAGGGGAAGAGTAAGCTGAATGCAAAATCGAACAGCCGCAAAAAAATAAAAAAGTCACCAGGCAAGGCCAATCCATGGAACAGAGACAATTTAAAAAGTTAGAGCTTGGATCATGAAAAAATAGAGGCTGAATTGAAGCAATGGAGTTAGTGAGAATAACTTTAAAAATTTAGGACACCAAATATTAAGGGGGTTATATACTGAATATTACTGTCCTAAATTTATTTGTAAAAGTTTTACTTATACCATTCAGCTAGGCCTAATCAGTCATCCTAAAGGGGTTTCTCTGCTTGCATTTTCATCTCAAATTCGCGTGGTTAGGTTCGCGAATGCCGAATAAGATATTATATTAGTTATAATGGAAAAAATCAAGTTAATTACCGAATCGTTTTTGTTTAAAGGTCAACATGGGGTTTTAGAGCTATCCCTTTTTTACGAATTATCAAATGCAGAATGGGTTATTTATGAAGACGGTGAGGCTAAATATTATATTGACTCAAACCGAAGAACCGATCCTATTGTGAAAATGCTTATGAAGCAAGTTAATGATGGAGAATCTATTGAACAATTCTTTAAAGAGCTAGGTGAGAGTGTTAACCGCTGTTGGACAACTCACAGTGGATTAGAGAAAGAGATTGAGAATTCTTGGCAAGAAGAACAAGTAACCCTTTATCTTTTAACAGATCTAAAAGAGGCTACTACAATTGATTAAAATATACAGTATTTCAGGCAACCAACATCCGTTCTTAGTTGGTCTTGTAAAATATAGCCAAAGGTATGCTGCATACCTCTCATTTGACACAAATTATCAGTTCGGATACGTTGGGCGTATTAAAACTAATATATTCATTATAAAGAGATGTGTAAAAATTACTAGATTTAAGGTTTAAGGACATTATATGACGCTAATTGGTTATAATATAAATAAACGGTTTACTGCTAGAGTAACTGAAGATGATATCGACACCTTTGATTATCTGTCGAATATAACTGGATATAATGACAGAAATGGAAATGGAACTGCTGAGCTAATGCTTGTTGATAAAGATGGATTAAGAAACCCAATAGCTTTATCAGGATGGACACTAAGTTCAAAAATGAATATGAGTTACGGTTGGGGACAAAGTACTCTTCAACTAAGTATTACAGATTTATTTGGTATTTCAGATACTCTAACTGTTAAAGTTGAGTATGGTTCACAATCGAATTATTGGCATGTTTCTGTATTTTCATCAGTAAT
>JAEIFG010000937.1:0-10035 GCA_018901795.1 Drosophila sp. st01m | reverse complement strand
CGATGTGATGTCCTGCTAGGCCCCGCTGCCGACGGTGCCCAAGGGGTGCCGGCGGGCAATGTGGCGCAATGCGTCGCGCCTCTGCGCTGCCCACTTTGGTGTTGGTGACGAAGTGGTGGCCAGCTGCGTCGCGTTGCCGATGGTGGCAGTCGGTCCTGGCGAGCAATCTAGAGCGCACGCGTTTCTTGCCTCCGCTCCGCCGCTCAGTGTCGCGTAGCGACGTGATAGCCCGTTGGGAGCTGCCGCCAGTGATGGCGAAGTCAGCTGTGCAGCGAACTATCGCCGTGCGGGCACGTGGGCGCGTGGCTGCACGAGGCTGTCCGTTTGACAAGCCTGGGTGCCTGGATGCTCCTGCGGCGGTGATGGGCAGTCACCGGACTACCGTGAAATGGCTTGGCTTCCTGCCTTGCCTTCCTGAAGATGCTGACCTCGCGGCTCAGCAATTAATAGAACACGAAATAATGGGTTGTGCGGCTGAGTGCCGGTGTACTGATGTTTATTTCACTTAACTTTTCTCTGTTACACTTAAACCGAAGTGGATGCTCACAGATGAGCTGACCACACGTCTGACTACCTTGAAGTCTGCTTTAAAAGAGGAACCGGAAACAGACAGAAGTTGGCTGCATCAACGATCGAGCTCGGCGTTGCATTCTCACGCCTATCGAGCTCAGCGCTGCATCTTCACGGAATTGCCCAACTTCTGTCTGAGTCAGAGCTGCCCATTAAACTGTGTGGCCATCTCTGACAGCTGTTATGTACAAATATCTTAGGTGGTAATCTTACGTGTTAACTACTCCCCCCATTTAAAACTATGGCTGTCCCCAGTCATACTATTTTGTTCAAATAAAGTCTCAATAAAAAATGTCGTGGCAGGAATGTACAAATGTCGTGGCAGGAATGTGTTTGCCACATGAATGTAAAGAACAAGAATAAGTTCCGTCTAACTTTCAATGATAGCATTTTGCATTTCTGTCTGAACTGTTCCATTTGCGTATAGGGGCGAAAGTTTGTTCCCGAGCCTTTTATTGCTCTTTATAAATACTCTCTCTCCTACCTCAAATACCCTATTTTGCCTATTTGGGTTTAGCCTCTCCATATTCGTGTTTTGTGCTTTCGCAACCCTTTCCCTTATAACTTGCCACTGGCTGTCGCTTACCGCATGCAGGACATCAACCGGTCTCATATCTGTAGTTGAGTGCAGAGTCTTATTGTACTCTATTGTTGCTCTCATCATCAACTCAGTTGTGTCTTCGATCTTTCTGTCAATCTTCAGACATCTATCGATCTCGGCCAGGGTGCCGTGGAGTCGCTCGACTTGCCCGTTTGACGCACTGTGAAGTGGCGGGGCATTTGAGATCTCGATACCAAAACCATTTAAAAGCGAGGTTATCGTTTCTGAATTAAACGCTGCCTCGTTATCGCAATAGATGGTTTTGGCATTGGGAAACAGTTTGACTATCTGCAGGATTGGAGCTGTCACGTCAACTATCGTACGTGACGCCAGTGGTTGCACTATCGCAAACTTTGAAAACTTATCAATACACGTCAAGAACTGCTTTTTGTCCGTGCTAAAGACGTCTATGTGTAATATCTCCCCAGGATGGGAATAAATTGGAGTGCTCCCCAGCACTTCCCTTTCCGGGTGCCTGTCATACTTGCCTTTCGTGCACACTTTGCAATTTGCAGCGACTTCGCCTGCCAGTTTAAACATTTTTGGGAAATAATAGTCCTGAAGAACTTGCTTGGCGTTTTCTTGCGCTGCCCGATGCGCTCGGTTATGCTCCGACGTCATTATCTCCTTCTGTTCATTTTTGTCGACGACATCACACACAAAGTGTTTGCAATGCCAGAACTTTGTCGATGGGAACGCGAGCTTGACGTCGTGCTGAAAACTAGTAAGCGTCGGCAGTTCGCAATATATTGCGTTCACTGCATTTGGGTTGACCACCTCTTTGAGTATGTCAAGCAGATTACCTTTGTCTGTGAAACTGATCGTGTGACGGGTCTTGCCGCCAAAAATCACGAAGTTTCTCCTTGGGGGAAACCGAGCCTCCTCTTAAGATTATTTGGTTGCGATAGCAGTTTACCGGTTTCTCAGTTGTCTCTATCGCATACAACAATGACGCCTCACTGTGAACGGTGGCATTGTCCGAAGGGACTTGTCAAGCAAAGAATTGATGTTTTGGCGTGAAAGGGCATCCGCCACAGAATTCTCTTTGCCAGGCTTGTAAAACATTTTCGCATCAAATTTTGATGTCCTTGGTGCCGTACAGAAAATCCTGCAACTTCCCAAGGACCCACACAATGGCTAACAGCTCTCTTTCATTTGTGGCGTAATTCTGTTCGCATTGTTTTAGTGTCCGCGAGATCATAATTATGGGACGCCCCTCCTGAGATAGGACGGCACCTATACCGTTTGCCGAGGCATCTGTAGTCAGATCAAACGGTATTTTAAAATCCGGGTACATTAATATAACATCCTCCGACGCGAGAATGTGTCTTAACCGCTCAAAAGCGTCACGTTTTTTTTTGTTTTTTTTTAATTATTTTTTTGGTCCATTTTTTTGGCTTATAATATTTTTTGGCTTCTGGGTATACATGTAAGTGGTTTACGCCTGACGTCTTATAGGGGCCCCTCATATATTTTTTCGCGGCGGTTTTCTCTATATATTTTTTTAGTAATCCCCTTCGTCTTCCCAGGGGGGGGGGCGGGAGCGGTGTCTAAAATTCAGCTGTCGCCTGAATTGAGGAGCGCCCTCATTTGCGTTTCGTTAAATTTTTTTTTTGTTTTTGGGGGGGGGGGGGCTTCCCCCCCCCCCCTTCTTCTTGGTTTTTATGTTTTTCGGTTGCCGCTTTGGGGTGGTGGGCTCCTCCCTCCTCCCTTTGGGCTAGGGGCTTACTTTTTCCCCCCCCCTTTTTTTATTTATTTTTTTTTTTCCCCCCCCCGCCCGTCGCGGGGGGGGGGGGGGGGGGGGGGGGTTTTATATAAAATTCGGCGTGCCCCCCTGGAAGGGGAATCGCCGCCCTCATCTGCATCGGAGACTGGCGTGTCTTCGGGGGGCTGGGAACTCTCTTAGCGTCTGCTGAGGCGCTCTGAACCATTTGTTCGCCTTAGCCTTTCCGTTTTGACCAGACCCCCCCTCCGACGAGTTCTGCCTTTTGATGCAGTGGCCTCGCCGGCCTGCTGCTTGCCAAAATTCGTGGGCCGCCGGAACCGTAATGACGAATCAATGTCCATGGGTTCGGGCGCCTGTGCGTTTTGGTCTTTTTTTGGACTGGTTCTCATGATTGCGCTTCATGAAATGCGGATTTTTATCTTGCCGCTCTTCCCAGTTGCCTTTCCCTGTCTGAACTGGGGTCGAACTCTGCCGGCTTCAGAGGTCTGAGCCCTGTCCTCGAGCGCCTTAGCGTACGAAGATGCTTGCTTCCGCCTCTTTGGCGAGCGCAAACGTGGAGGGCAAGTCTGCGCTGGGAAAACGACGGCTCTTAGGGGGCTTCCTTAACCCTGAAATAAACGCTTGCAAGGCGTCAGCCCTAACTTCTCTGTTTAACAAGCTCGCGCCCTCTGGGTCGTGCGACATAATGATTTTGTTCGTGACTATCGCTCGACGGTGTCATAATAATCCATCAGCCCTAGGTTACCCTGTCTGACCTAATTTTGTTTCTTATTATTGTCACCACTTGATAGTGTGACGTACTGCCATTATAGAGAATAGGTCATACGCATCCGTGGCTGATTGCCGCCAAGCTACGTAATCGTCTTGAGCTCCGTCAAACTCTGGAACGGATTTGACGATGTCGATGGAAATTTCACAAACAATGGTTGAACCCACAACGATCCTTTCGAATACTTCTACTTGCGGGGAATCAACACGCAGGGTTGCGATTTGGTTTTGCACCGCCTGCATTTCTGCACGGAACGTTGCTAGCTGCTGTGCCAAAGCCTGATTCACGGCTTGGCTAACCGCGGCTTGCAATAAAGCCTGAACCTGATCGGTGTTCATGACTGCCTCGCTCAGTGACTGCTGCTGCACCGGATCTAAACTCCAATTGTCTTCTCTATACACACTTTTACTTCTCTATATTCCCCTGGCGAACTCATCAACTTAAAACAGTTTGGGGACACCACTCTTGCACTTGCTTGCTGTTTTTTTTTCCTCCTTTGCCGATTGTTGTAAATCGGTCTTACAATTTTTCAGAGAAATGGCTTGAAATATTTGAAAGTTATACGTAACTTAGCTTATATTTTTACTTTACTTTTTTTTTCTTGCACAGAATGTGCCAAGTCAGCTTTTATTGCCCACGATCAATTTTAATTGATGTCTGTATTTGAACATACATGGGTGTGGGTTCTATACGTTGGCGCCACTTAACATTAGGTGGCGGATGCCCAGGGTTGCTAGCTCCTTGCCAGGGCTGGGTAGCCTGGGTATCTCTCTTCGCTTCCTTTCGGTGGCTACCGAACTCAATAGGTAGTTGCGGGTGTGTTGTGCAGCCCTGCCGTTGCCGTGCTGCACGACGTGAAGTTCCCACGGAGCACGAAACGTCGGTGACGTCCCGCTGTTCGTTAGAGCCGGAAGCCAGCGGTGCACGGTCGTCGGTGACGTTCCGCCAACGTTACACGAAACGTCGGTGGCGTCCGCTACTCTTTTAGAGCGAAAGTCCAGCGGCGTGCGGTCGCCGGTGACGTTCCGCGGCTCCCCGGAACCTGATTCCAAACCTGCGCTCGCCGTCTAGAGTTGGCGGACGGTGAGAAACGCAATCCGTTGCCGACTCCACGCTGTCCGCTCTGCGACGACCACGATGTGTTATCCTGCTACGCCGTAGGGCCAAAGGCAATGGGGTATCGACGAGCAGTGTAACGCAACGGGTTCTCATCTACGCGCCACTCTCCTGGTGCTGCGCGCGATGTGATGTCCTGCTAGGCCCCGCTGCCGACAGTGGCCAAGGAGTGCCGGCAGGCAATGTGGCGCAATGCGTCGCGCCTCTGCGCTGCCCACTTTGGTGTTGGTGACGAAGTGGTGGCCAGCTGTGCCGCGTTGCCGATGGTGGCAGCCGGTCCTGACGAGCAATCTAGACTTGGCTTCCTGCCTTGCCTTCCTGAAGATGCTGGCCTCGCGGCTCAGCAATTGATAGAACACGAAATAATGGGTTGTGCGGCTGAGTGTCGGTGTACTGAAGTTTATTTCACTTAACTTTTCTCTGTTACACTTAAACCGAAGTGGATGCTCACAGATGAGCTGACCACACGTCTGACTACCTTGTGATCTGCTTTAAAAGAGGAACCGGAAACAGACAGAAGTTGGCTGTATCAACGATCGAGCTCGGCGTTGCATTCTCACGCCTATCGAGCTGAGCGCTGCATCTTCACGGAGTTGCCCAACTTCTGTCTGAGTCAGAGCTGCCCACTAAACTGGGTGTCCATCTCTGACAGCTGTTATGTACAAATATCTTAGGTGGTAATCTTACGTGCTAACTTGTATGCGTATCTACTGTTTCTGAGCGCCAGAGCTGTGACTCTTGTGGTATTTTTAGCCTGTTGTGACCCTTTCAAGTTGCTTGTTTCTCCACTGGTGTCAGCTCACTCCGAGGGCTGTTTAAATACATGCTCATTTATGAACACCTGTTGTTATTGAACATGATCTCTAGTATTGGAGAGATCCCAGGCTTGTATTGGAAAATTTTTAGCTTGTTGATATTGCTGATCTGTAAACATTTCTGTCTAAGTATTTTGTAATTGATCTTCTTGTTCGTCGTTATTATTGTAGTGGTCATTTACGTTATCGTAATTTGATTCGTACTGATGATGACTTTCATCTATCTGCATACGTGACTTCGCTGCCTTCTTTAGAACGCTTAATCGGCACTCTTGATTGTTGGGTCGGCTGATGGTTGTTTCGGGTGTCATTTTGACGGTCATTAAGTAAGTCCGATCTGAATTCGTTGTATAAATTTCTGTTCTGATCAAATTGCGGTTGTCTGGTAAAAAGTTTCATTAGAAGGGGTTTGATTGTTTACACAAGTGTTTTGGTAATCGTAAATGGAATAAAGGGGCGAACGAATCGTTGACTGGGGTGAGTGTTTTTGTTTTGATTAATGTTTGTATTGGTTCTTCGCATAGACCTTCCTGTTGAGCGACTTGTCTTAACTTTTGAAATCTTATGCCTCGCTAAGGTCTTGAACAGCCTATCGGGGAGTGAGCGTTGTATTTTTTATAGCCGTTGCCATTGCTTGTGCATAAACCGTTGTATTATTTCGGTCATCTTCTAATGCTAACTTATTTATAATTACAGTTGACTTATCTTTTAATTGTTCACAGAATAGACGTAAGTTACCTTTAAATGGTGTGCAATACAGCCTTCTTATTATTAGGTGTACAAGTATGAAATGTCGTTTTTTTAAAAAAGTAAAAAAAAAACACGTTAAATTTTGTGGAAAAAGAAAAAAATCATTTGTTCAAAGTAATGGTAATACTTCCAGGGGCGTCAGAGTCTTGAATTCCGTGATTAGGGCGTTTCTTAAAGTTGTCCATTCGTTGTGCATTCCAAATTGGGAAACTTTTCCCGCATCTCCGATAATTTGAAGTTCGATAGCTCCAAATATGATTGCCATCTGTCGAATGTCGGTCAAAGGGTATTAGTGGTTTTTTTAGTGGTTGTTTAGTAAGGATCTGCACTGCTTTCGACTTTTTGGTTGTCTTATAAATTGTAGCGGTCGCACTTTTTGATTTAGTGGACTACTGTTTTTGCTCACAAACCTCTACGGTATGTCGAGACTTATGTCCTATGTGAACTACACTGTGCAACTTTTAACTTTATTACACCTTAGTGGCGGTCTCACTTCATGAAGCGGGCCACAAAATTAGGTCTTTAAATTAACTCCGATCGCACAGGTTCTTGTGCGGATACCGATTTTAGTCACTTTAACCGAAATGAATGACTTTGTTGCGGCCAATTCGCGGGTACAATCAGAAAAGGTATTTGGTCGTACAAGATTCCTTTTCTCACTAGATTGTCAAAGGTTAAACAGTTTTACTAGGACTTTTTCGGTATCCTACCGGCTGCGCCAATTAACTTTTTAAATGAAAGATTTAGTAAAAAATATTAATTTAATTTTTTTTTTTATCTTTATTTGATCAGAGGTCTGTAATTTACAAATGTATTCTTTCGGCCCAGCAAGCCTTTTACAGAAAATTAACATAAATCTTTTAAGTTGAACTTAGCTTTACATTTTTGTTTTCGGATCATTAATCTTGTTACTGTTAAGCGGTTGGTGTCTTGGGAGAATGTTATCTATGAAGCCTCTGAAGAGTGAAGCTTTTATAAGATCGGTTTTAGCTTTTTTATATGAAGAATGAATATGTTACTATGTATAAAAACAGATTCAGACTCAGGGTTCAATAAAAAAAACAACAGTCGTTTTATTTTATATGAACACTTTTTTTATTTCCAATGATAGAAAAGAACTAGAGCATTTGGATTGTCACTTAGTTGGGCAATGGACTTCGCAGTTGAAGTGGGGCTTTAGCGGAACTACCATAGTTGATAGTATACTCAGAACTGAACTAATGTAAGGTGACGTGTACGCCTTTATATAGGCGAGTTGAAGTCGCCAAAGAGCGAAATATTTTTAAGAGATTGTTTAGTGTTCTATGTTATATTCTAATTGATGATTATAATATATGTGTAGAATGGATATGTTACTTTCACATCCTTAAGAAAGTCTTTCTTCAGGCGTGAATTTTGGGGTATAATACAGGAGTATTTACCATGGGTATATTTTTTTCTATTTCGGAATTTACAATGGTTTCGTTTTCTAAAGATTGGTTTTTAAATTTTACAATCAATTTTTGGGGTATTGTTTGGTATTTGTAAGTAAAGTACAATATTAGGAGTATAACTATTATTATTAATATTGTAAGTTTTAGTACTTGATATTATTAGATTGAGTGGGTTGTTCAATTATTTCTTTGTTACAAAATTGTCTACATAAATGGTTTGAGTATAGTCTAACATTGTGTTGGTAATTAATATTTCTTCTAACTGAACGAAACAATTAAATGCTTTTATCATATTATTGCCTTCAATAATGATTTCTCTATTGTTCATGCAAATCTGCACTAGAACTAAGTCGCGATGTTAGTCGCAGCGTTAGAGCTAGTGTGTAAGCACGATTGCCAATCCCTAAATGATAACACTTGCGCGTTGCTTTAAGAACTGCCCCTGTTTATTCATTTGTAAGGATTTATATAGGATCTCTTATGTACTATTACAGTCGTCACTTTCTTACTTATTATCTATGGTCTCTTAGGTAACGTTAGATAGAGCCAACTAGCGTTATTGTGCAGTTGTCTCCTTTTTACTTATCTTACTATATAACAGTGTTTATGTTTTTCTATGTGTATGCTTATCTACTATTTATGGGTATCAGATGCACCCACGTGGTATTTTTAGCCTGTTGTTATCTTTTCCACGTAATCTTTTGCCCATCAGGTAGCGCATACCAAGGGTTGTCTTAACTCCATGTTCATTTATGAACATATTGCGGAGGGCCATAAATGTGTGGTTATTTGGTGATTTTCGAAAATATATGTGTGAAGTATTCTTACATTGTGTATTTTTATTTATATTTCTTAGCGCCAGAGCACCGACTTAAGGGGTAATTCTAGCTGGTTGTGACTCTTTTAAGTGGCTGGTGTCCCAGTGGTGTTAGCGCTCTCCGAGGGTTGATTAAAAGCATGTTCATTTATGAACATTTTGCGTGGGGCTATCAGTATATGTTGTTTTTAGTAATTCGAATTCTATGTTATTTTTCTGATTATCTGTTTTACGTATTTCCTATATACATACAGTATACTTATTGCTATAATTCTTTTAATTATCAGTGTCAAGGACGTTTGTCTGGTTATGTGTAATTTTATGTTATGTAACAAAGTTGTTGCGTTTTTTGTTTTCATTTTTCTATCTCTTTTGTGTTAATCAAATAATTTTTTACTGATCTAATTTGAGTCTGTGGAAAATTATTTGTTATCTTAATTAGAGTTGATAGTCGATGTCCACCTCCGTAGGGATTTCTGAGAAGCTTTTAATGGGTATTTGTCTTAGATAGGTAGATAGTTTCTGCGTGCAACTATTTGTCTTTCCATTTTGGCCGAAAGCGTGTTTTCATTTTTGATATTAGTTTCCATGTCCTTTCCACTTTTTGTAGCTGCTAATATCGGTCTTTTGATCTCTTGGAATCTGTTTTGTGTCTTAAAATGAAGTGGACGTACTATGTCTCCAGTTTCTAATTGTTGCTTCGCTGATTTTACTCCAATTTTTTCCAGATTGGGAACTTGCCGGACAAGAAAAACTTCGTTCTTCTAATCTTTTTGGTAACTTTGCTGGAACTTTTCCATTTTCTAAATTTCCGTATACCATATCTTTTGTGCAACTGACGCTATATTCTCTCAAATTTGTAGTTCATTCGTTTCTGAGTCTACCATTGTTTGCTGTATCTTTAAAGGGTTTCATGCAATTTTCCAACAATGTCCCTACATTAAACGATGTTCGTCTTGGATTTCTTTCGGGTATCTTTACTGCTCCAGATAGGATCCATCCTAGTTTCGTGCATTGTCCTATAGTTGTGCCTTGAGCATGTAGTTTTTGCTGTTCTAGTTGTCATTGTCGTTTTAGTCTCATTTTCAGCATGTAGTAGTTCATGATGACCATCGCCGCATTTCTTACATGCTTCTTTGCATGGCTGGTTTATTGAGAATCTATGGCCAAGGCATCTGAAGCATATGTGTTTAGATTAAACGAATTTCCACCTTTCTGCTTGATCTTTTATTTTGTGACCTGCTGTTTTACAGTAGCTGCATGCACTGTCCACCGTTGTCTTCATTATTTTGTTGTTCTCCTTGTAGCTTCTAGGTCTTATCGCCTGGATTGCTTTTGATTTGTGTCTAGCTTCGAATTTAAGTCCACAATATGATTGAACATATCTGAGAAGTTCGACCATTCTGTAATATCATCATAGAACGAAGGTATTTTAATT
>JAEIFG010000911.1:0-185359 GCA_018901795.1 Drosophila sp. st01m | reverse complement strand
CGTAAACAACGTCTGCGCCACTATGTTGAAGAATGGCGATAAATGCAAAAATGCAATATAAAACAAAATATTTTTTTAAAACGTTGTGTAAGCTATATCATTGTTTTTCCAATTTAATATTAATGCAGTGAACGAATACAACTTTTGAGAGTTCCATCGATTACTGTGAGAAAGAGCATTGAAGCATTGCCACCTGGATTGAGTGAATTTGGATATGTTTGAATATGCTCTTTTGCTTTTTACCGTTAAAGAAATAAACGCGCGCACTGTTATTTATTAAGTGAGTTCTCAAATTTTTGCAAAATTTACTGTTTAAATAATTTGTATATTTTTGCAATTTCTATTCTATTCTTTTGTTTTGTTTTATTTTTATTTGAAGTCGTGTTATTGTGTCAATCATATATTTATTAACCTTTTAACATTTTTTAATTAAGATTTTTTTTTTTATTTTAGTGTGAGTCTGCGTTCGCGCAAAGCGTAGACGCAAAAGCGGGCCCTCTAGTAATATATATATTAACCTATTAATATAAAGAATTCTGAAACTTTTTGTGTGGGTCTGCGTCTGAACAAAGCAAGTACGCAAAATTGGGGTGTTCATGCAAATCAGCATTGGTCTTATGTAATCTCAGACGGAGTCAACTGTAGCATTGTAGTGTGGCTCTTTTCTACTTATCTTATTAAATGATATTCTTTGTGTCTTTGTGTTCATTTATGAAGAGACCCCTAGTAATTTCTAATTTTTTAAATTTAATTATTGTTTATTATAATTTATCATTTAGTAATGTTATTTATTATTATTTTTCATTATTTATTGATTTGCGTAAGACCTTGTTTTAGTTAAGTTATTTAATAACTGTTCAATTTGTTTTTTTCTTTTTGAATCGGTACTTATTTGTTAATATATGAATTTTCGTTGTGACCTTTCTTTATTTCTGCCATCCGTCCATTTTAGTATATACATAAAAAAAATATAAATATTTTTCCACAGGGCCCCTAATGATTTTGTCTGTTAAATAAAGAAAGCGGAAAGGAAGGCAGGGAGAAATAGAAGAAGAATAATATAATATAATAATATTAAGTGAAAATAAATGTTGGGAATATGAAAAGAGAGGTCATGTGCGCGAAAATTTTTGGCTGAGGAAGGGGGATCGCATCACTATGGAGTAGGATACTCGTCGAAAACACAATGATGGGTGGCTCAACTAAATTTGATTTAAAATGTTGTCGCCGCAGGAACGCTGCGGGTACGATATTAGACCGAAGCCGGCGATAAGTGTGTCCGATATTTGTTGTGTATCGATGTTGTGTCGGTTTTTAAATCAATAATTGTTTATAAGACAGAATCGATGATTGTGATTGTACGTTTGGCAGGCACTGGTTAAGAACCTAACCCTGAAGTAATGCTAGCCAGCGTTGCCCCACGGGAAAAAGCCGAGTCGTAACAATATGGCGCCCAATGGCAAAGGAGCTCACGTTGGTTAGGCCGATGTGACGCCATAACAATATGGCGCCCAAAGGAAACGGAGCTCGACGTCGGTTCTGCCGATGTCGTAGCAAACTACCTATTAAAAAAATTTCATTATGACGTCTTCTTGAATGCATGCTTTGCGGTATGGGCCGGCTCCAAAACAGATCGACCTATATAGTAATCATGTTTGTACTTGTCAATGTTATAGTAATTGTTGTAAAGTAACTTACGTTTTTTTTTTTTTTTTCGGGTGTCGTTTGTTTAGCTGCTGAGCCTCGATGGCCCGTGATGAAGAAGATCCTCACGTGCGCTGCATCATGAACTTCGATCCGAAACGGAGATTATCAACGTGCGGGATGATCTGTGCAGTTGACAATACTCACGTGGCTGTTTGTACTATCAACACCTATCCGTCTTAATGAAGTTAGTGTAGTGTTAGGCGACTATTTCAAACACATGCGAGCCATGCCTCAGATTATTTGATTGGAAAGTCTGAAGATTAAAAAAATATTATCGCGCTAATTTTGGATAATATTTGAGATTGGTTTCGGATTTGGATATTTAATTATTTATTTATGTTCGATTGTTTAGTTATTATTTATTGAATTATTTAAAGGAATATACTAACGTGTCATATCTATAAGTTATATGTTTTTATTTATTACTTAGGTAAAAGCGATTTATTTGTTGCTAATTATCCATTTACTTAACCATTGCTGCGTGTTCCTCGAGTATTGTTGTTGTTGCGATAAAAGTCTGATAATCCTTGGTTTAGTTTTAAAAAAAAAACTTCAGTGCATTCATTGGTCACAAAATGGCTGAAGGCGGTCAAGAGGGACACGGGTATGAACCCGGCTGAGCGCACGAGGTCCAGATGACTCTTGGGCGAGCGGACAGTCACAAGGGAGGGTATGGTGCGGTGACCAGGAAGCCACAGCCGAAGGAAACGGGAAAGGTATTAAACGAGTCTCCAAAGCCGACGATATCGTCGGAGAATGTATCAGCGGTGAATATCATGTTGGCGCTAGCGCACATATCCTTCATGAAGTCGCAAATAGAGGGAATCAGTCAAGCAATCCGCGGGGAGATGCGGATGGGCTCTATGGAAGTCATGAAGGCCATAAACGATGTCATTCGGCCAAAAATACCCATCTTCGACGGGTAGGCGACCGAAGAGCAGTTGCTTGTGTTCGATGAGGACGAAGGGAGGGCGTTAGGCAAACGACAAGGCGCAGTCCCAAAACATGCTTCAGTTGTGGACAGGCGATTTGAGACACAGCTAAATTCCAAAACAATGCAGAAGCTAGATTGTGAGAGCCGCTGCCAGAGGCGCGATTAATTACAATTATCAAGAAGGGCTTACGAGATCTAGTTCGTTACATATATGCTTTAGAAGTGTATCTAGCGAGATAGAGAAGATGTGCAGCAGGCGCTGTTCAAAGTTAGTAGTTGAAGCGAAGCCAACGCAAAACTTCGGTGGACCGAGGGGTGACACTTCGATTGGAGAGCCGACGGGACCAGAGCCCGATGCTTAAGAGGCTTGATTGGTGCCGTGAGATCAGTGACTGAGAGGGTTCTGAAACTGTGAGCAGCCGGACCACGAGTTTCGTAACTGCATGGCGAAGGATCGAAACATTTTCTGCTATCGGTGTGGCAGACCTGACGCCTTTTGTCTACAATGTCCGGAGTTCGCGGGAAATGGGCGGAGAGGTGCGATGGAAGCGAGAGAATCACGCCTGTAGAGGGATATCGCAAAGGTGAAAGGTTAAATCTGGTTAAGGTTTGCGATAAGATTAGTAAATTAGGGAATAAGTTCAATGAGGGCGTATCTACAGGCTCGCAACCGAATATTCGACGAGCGGTAATTAGATGAGATGCGACTGGTGACGCGTAAGATGAAAAAGGCGCGTCATAGATTCTAGTAGAGACGTCAAATCAGATGACAAATTGTCGCGGCGGTGGCTAGGAGCGATATCAATGACCCTCGCATATTTGCTGAGTAAAGTCTGGCAGGTAATCAGCTAAAGGTCTTGCTGGACATCGGTGCGACGGTGAGTCTTTTGGGACGCGGTTGTCGAGAGCTCTCGGATGAGTTGCATCTACTTCATGCATCATGCTTCTGAGGAAGATCACACAATAATTGGTCGGATGGTGGTGCCTATGGAGTACAAAGGCGAAAGCAAGGAGGTTGTTATGTACTTGTGTCCGTACTTAGAGCTGACAGCTTGCCGAGGTATCGATTTTTGACGGATCTTCCGGATAGCACCAGAAGTGGTGGGACACGAAGTTCCAGTCGTTGAATCCATGAAGAATACACTAAATATGGCCCAGCAAATGGCGTACTACTTTGATGGTGAGGAGGAGAAAAGCGTGCCAGAGACCTGAGAACTAGAGGAGGACCAGAAGATTACCCTAGAGGTGGTAAAAGCAAAATTCTTAGCATTTGAGAAGGTCGGACTTAGGGAGATACAAGTAAAAACGCACAAGATGGAATTGGTGGCGAGTGCTCAGCCTGTTAAGGATCGTCATTACCCGCTGTCGCCAGCAATGCAGCAAGTCGTCTAGGAGGAGATTGATGATATGTTGGCTATCGGGGTCAACGAGGAGAGCAACAGTCCGTGGAGTAACCACACCACTGTGGTGCAAAGGCCGGATAAGAATCGGATCTGTCTCGATGCCCGAAAGCTTAACACCTCGACGATCAAGGATGCCTATCCATTGCCTTTCATTGAAGGGATCACACTAACTTCATCTCCAGCATTCATCTAAAATTCGCTTTCTGGCAGATCGAGCTTGATGAGGAGAGCAAGGCGTGCACGGCTTTTACAGTGGCTGGGCGACCACTTTACCAGTTTGTCATTTGCCTTTCGGGTTGTGCAGTGCAGCACAGCGTCTTTGTCACCTGGTGGACAAGGATATTTGACTTGTTGATCAATTGGGATGAAGAAGTCTCAGTTCTGCTTAAGACGCTAAAATATCTGGGTTTCATCATAGGCGGTGGTATATTATGCACCGATCCAGCTAGGGTATCGGCAATAGAGCAGATTCCGGTATAGGAGGTTTATCCGGAACTCTGCGTCTTTAGCGGTTCCACTCACGGACGCACTGAAATCCAGAGGCAGCCAAAAATTTGTTTTGAACGAGGAAGCGGTCAAGTCAGTCCAGGCACTGAACAAGGCGATGACAACTGCTTCAGTCCTAGTGCACGGTGATTTTAAGAAACAGTTTTATGTTCAATTTGACTCATCACATGATGGCGTTGGAGTGTTTCTCTTCTAATTGGATGAATCCGAGCTTGAGCGACCCATCGCGTACTTCTCGGCAAAGCTAAATAAGCACCAGCTGAACTATTTTGTCACTGAGAAGGAGTGTCTCGCGGAAATCATGGCGATACAAAAATTCCGCCCATACATAGAGCTGAAGCCCCTCACGGTGATCACTGATCACGCCAGTCTGAAGTGGTTGATGTCACTGAAAGACCTGTGTGCCTGATTAGATTGATGATCGTTACAGCCTCAGGCACTGGACTTCGAGATAGAACATCGCAAAGGTGCCGACAATGTTGTGGCCGATACGCTCTTGCGAAGTCTAAGTGTCGAAGTCGTGGACTTGAAAAAAAACCGAGATTGATCCGTCCGAAGCGTTAGGGTTCGAGACGAATGAGTTTCAATCGGATGAGTATAACAAATTTGTGCGAGAGCTCAAGAGAACAGGAAACGGTTACCAGATGTGAGAGTAGAGGGCAGTGCGATCCTCAAGCGTGGAGTGTTCAACAAACTAGAAAAGAGCTCGGTGGATCAACTTGGAAGCTGTGGGTGCCTACGTCTCTCACTCATGAGTTGGTGAGAAGAGCGCACGAAGAACATTTGACGGCACATGGCGGGGTAGCCAAGACGCTGCACAAGCGTCAGAGGTTTCGTGACTGCGCTCGCGGAGATCGTGGTGGCGTTGCGGATTAGTGTACATTCGGCTACTGGAGTTACACCATTCTTCACATTGTTTGATCAACATTTGATGCTGAACGGCACGCAGTATGCTTTGGGGCGCAAACTGAAGTCCCTCTGCGAGCACGAGTTCGCGGCATTAGGCCGCGCACACAGGCAGAGTGATCCAAGATAAGATCGAAAATCAAACACTTGACAGAAAGTATTTAGACGCAACTTTACCCTCAGTAAATTTGGCAAACTCATAATGCGAAGATTGCGCGGAAGTTTCTGAAGACACGGGTGATGAGATCCATAGGCTCGAATATGTACGAGTTGGAAGACGAGCAGGGTCGTCCAGTTGGCGTGCTCCATGTCAAGGATATCCGTCAGTAGAGGGGCGATTGTCAATAGGGTCGAGTGAACGTTGGCCTGCGATAGCGCATTTCGTGCTAGAGCAGACCCATATGCAACACGAGGAGGTCGAAAATTGGGTGTCTGATTGGTTTTGGTTTAATAATCGAACAATTTTAATGGCGCGGTATTTACAAATTGCCAAATAGGTAGTCAAAATGAGTAAAAAACAATGGCCAATACTTTGAATAAAATGGTATTACTTTCCCATTAATAATTAGTATTCTATTTAACAAAACACGATCATTTCATACGAGTATACCTGATAAACATTAAACAATATTGGGGACAAGGAGGAGCCTTGGGAACAACCGGAGGGAATATTTACAGTCAGGGATGTGGCTTTTCAAAATGAACAACAAAAGATCGTTTTTCTAGAGAATTCTGTACAAGTTCTTTTAAACAACTGCGGGAAACTTCACGCTTACCATTTTGTGGATTAGGCCATCATACCACACAGGTCATGTCTAACAGGACCATACCAGTTGACTTGGAACGGGAAAAATTGTTTTTGACAATTTTTTGAAATTTTAATTAGTGGTTGCACTATGTTATGCTCAGTACGAATCCAAAATTGTTCCCATGGAAGAATATTGTGGGATTCAATAAAGAGGGTTAGATTTTCTTCAATTACTTTCTCAAGTACTTTGTCAAGTGATGAAAGTGCAAGCCTATTTTGTTTACAATAGGAATTACTTTTGCACATTTCCAAGTGAAGGGAAAATATCAAACGTCCAAGCATTTATTGTTCACACAGGTCAGAAACTTTACCCCTTTTGAAGGAAGAGCTCTTAGATATAGATTGTCAATACCATCGCTTCCTGGAGATTAATTACTTTTTAGCTTTCTAATAATTTCTTTTAACACGCCATAACTGATACGATATTCGTTTTGATAAGTAGATGGCAACTGTGCTAATGTTCGTATTGACGAATCCACGACATTTTTAGTTGAAGGGTCACTAGGGCCTGCGGATAAGCTGTGATTTATACTAATGGCTTGAGCTAGGGCCTCGGCCTTTTCGGTATCTGCTGTATATCGATTATTGTTTGACATTAAGGTTGAAATGTTCCTATATATTTTCCTGATGATTTTGGAAAGTTTCCAAAAGGGGGGAAGAACCTTTATTTAGGGGAGAGAGAGCGATATTCCAGGACTCATTTTGAAAATCAAGCATCGCTTTTGAGACTTAGTTTATTAATACCATCAATTTCCGGAGATTTATTATTTTTTAGCTTTTAAAAATTTCTTTTAAGACGCCATAACTGACAAGGTAGTCATTATAATACGGAGCTGGCAACTGTGCTAATGTACGTATTGATGAGTTCGCGGCATTTTTATTTGAGGGGTCACTAAGCCTGTAGATAAGCTGGTCCTCAGTCTTCTTAGTATCTCTTGTATATCGAATGTTTGACATTAAGGTTCGAAATTTCCTATGTTTCTTCCTGATAATTTTGGAAAGTTTCTAAAAGGGAAACCTTTATCTAAGAATGAGAGACTTATATTTCAGGACATATTTCAAAAAGTCGTGCATCGTTTTAGTAACTAGTTTGTTAACTAGTATTGTAAAGAAACTTTATGTACTTTCGAATATTCTTAGGCAACGGTTTAGGGGAGAATTTAATTTATTTTTTTTTATTATTATTATATAATATTACTGAAGTGGGAAACTTTTTCCAATTGGCTTTCTTTATGTCAAAGCGAAGGAAGATATCAGTGAGTGGCAAATAATTAGCAACTTCCAGGAGCATAGGTAAATGATTGGAACTGAGTGTTTATTACTCGCAATGACTTAAGATATTGCGAGCGATTCGTTAGTATCCTGCAGGGATACATGTGTGGTCAGGGGGATACAGTAAGTAAAATTTGTTTCAGTCAACTTTGGATTTTAGCAAGTTACGCCACGAGTTGGCCCTGATGCATCCCCATGACTGGTGTCGGCAATTTAGGTCACCTCCTACAATTTAAGGTCCATTTGAGCAAATTAGTTGACTAATGTCGGACAAAAAGAGTTGTTTTTCTGAGGAAAAGTAGCATAAGTAAATATATGTCTGAGTGCCTTCTATATTAAAAATATTTACACCAATAGTAAGAAATACTTCCCTTTATATAATTTGCTACCCCTCTCCCTATATGCAGCTATAGTTGCATATTTTAACAGAAATGGTATTATTATCATTATCACATTATTATCATAGAGAAAACGGGAATTCCTCTTTTTTGTTTCGAATACCCCTGGCATTTCAAGCGATTTTGAGCTTGTCTAACATTTTGTAAGGAATTTAAATGCAATTGAAGTTATTACCTCAAATTGCTCAGACTTGGATTTGCATTTACTTAAACTGTTTATAAGCCCAAAAGTAAGAGATTTTTATTCGTCTATCGAAAACATATCAGTACTATTGGTTGTACTATTAGTTGATCAGGTTGTCCTTGACGGATTTGCTGTCTGTCGATTAAGACAAGGGAATGCTCTGGGGCAATTTAACTGGGAGGCTTCTGGATGATTCCTAACAGCCCTTTTTTTTGGATTGCTTCTTTCCCGAATTTTCTTGTAGTTCGGCCTACCTGGGCAGTCCAACGAGTTTGCTTTGTGAGCGCCGTTGCAGTTGGTACACTTGACGAGTAGGTTATTCTCTCACTCAGTTGACTCATGATATCCTGCGCAGTTTTTATGGCACATTAAGACGAGTCGTGGCTAAACATCTCCGCTTTTTATAGCCCCATTTGACTCTAATGTGGTCAATAACAGAATGGCTTTTCTTAAGTTCTCTGGGGCTCATTTACTTATTTACAAAGTATACAACGTGCAAAGAGTAGAAGCTGTTGTTTTGCCTTTTTCTTTGGATCAGCTCAACACTTGTGCCATACTGATAAATTCCTTCCGTTATTTCAACTAGGCCTCTAAGAACGGATTTGTAAGGATTTGGCAAAAGAGAAGAATTCATTATTTTCGTATTTAGGTGAGTGGTGATGGCTTCGAAACTTTTAATATCCATGCAGTGTAGTTTGACTCTAATATAAATTTTTTAATGGAGTAATCTTAAATGTTTAGTAGATTGCAATCATTGCACGTCAGTTGAGCAACGTTATTGGCGAGACAAAAAGACTTGTTTTTTGGCAATAATTCCTGCACTATTGTCGTCTGTTGCAATTGCACCTTGCAATGCTTGTAACGGCGAGTAATAAGTGTTATTGCTCTGTCGCTATCCAGAGTCTATTTTTGGCACCTTTCTTTTTAGTTTAGACGACATAGTGGCGCTTGCACTTTGTGATGCTCTCTTAATTTTTTTAATTTGATCTAATTGTAAGAGAATTTTAGGCACGGCGGCGAAGCGAACGTTTGGCAAATCAGACTAGACTGTTACTATATACGTTCACTAGAGGGCCCGCTTTTGCGTCCACGCTTTGCTCGGACACAGACCTACATTTATACTGTTAGAAATATCTTAATTAAAAAATGTTAATTGGTTAATATATATGTGATAGACAAAATAACACGTCTGCAAATAAAAAAAAAAAAAAAACAAAACAAAAAAATAGAATATGCAATAAAATACAAATTATTGTAAAATTTGAGAACTCATTTTTGAAATCACAGTTCGCGCGCTTTTTTTTTAACGGTAATAGCAAAAAAAACAATAATATAGCTTACACTACATTTTACAAAAATATTTTGTTTCGTATTGCATTTTGCATTTATCGTCATTCTTCAACATAGTGGTGCCATCTATTGTTAATGGCGCCAATTGATAATAAACCCATAATTCGAAACAGATCGGTAAATAGTACATAGAACTTGCTGACATGCATTATTAATTAAATTTAAATTAATAGTTTTTATTTTCAAAAATAAAATCCAGATGAAAATTTAAAAAGGGCTTCTATTTTGATCTATGCCCTGATGTGCGCGATGCCAACTCATTCAATTTAGTATCAAGACGAATGTGAGTATGTATGTAAATGTATGTATGTAAGACAAAGAACGCAATATAAATTACTGCTTCGTTCACAGGATCAAAACAACAACATTCGCGACTTTGCTCGCATTTGCAAACACAAATGCTCTGCCGAGTTTAACTCTTACTCTCTCGTTCTCTAAGTTGCTCACGCTAAAATTGTGTATGTATGCGTACACATGCATTGTACGTTTTAAATGCTTGCTTAACGAGCTTGCATTTAATACAATTTAAATTATTGTTTTTCATTTTTTAAAATAAGTTGCAGGAATCTGTAAAAATTATTCTGATTTTGGCCATGGCTGTGATATATCTGTCAGTCAGTGAGGACAAAGCATTTTATTTATATAGATTAATCTAAGGGATTTATTTGATACAAGTAAAAACTAAACAGTACTTATAATGTTTTCGGTATGAATGATGATAACTAACTCCTTTACTATTGCTCTCACAACCCTTTTATACCCGTTAGCGTCGAAAGTCTGTGATTGAATTCGCCTGGGCTGCTTTCAAAGTTGCTTGCTGTGTTATGTGAGTTAGATGTTGTGGCTGTTGTCTAGGGATATCGTTTTGTATGAACCAACCCACATCCCATTAATACTACAGAAATTTATCATGTTTCCTTGTTGTTCTGTCGAATCGTGTGGTTGAAATAAATGAGTGGAAAGAGAGCTTTGACTAGCGCCATGTACCGAACCCAGCATAGTACCGTTTGGAGATTCTGCGATGTTAACGAATTGCTATTGTCCATGATGGGATGTGAAGGTAGGGTTCTTGTCACTTAAGATGCTAGGATTAGGGATAACACAAGTGAAAAAATAAAAAATTTATCTGGTCGCAGGAACTTGGCCAGTGAAATCGTTATCCAAATGATCATTATAGAGCACCTAGCAAGTGCTCGGTCGACAAGATGTTGTCAATCGGTGTCACTGAGCATAATTCTACGATTAGTGAGAGGGGGGAGATTTTAATAAATCGGAGTCTACTAGAGTAAGAAGGAAAAGGGATTTCAGAGTTCCAGCTCAAGCCGCGAAGAGCAAATATTAAAAATTGTTTCTGAACTGATTCTATTCTGAAACGATGTGATTCGTATTGAGGGGACCAAATGCATGACCCATACTCAAGAATCGGACGAACAAGAGATGTATATAAGAGTCTAGTAATATAAGGATCATCAAATTCCTTGGACCAACGCTTAATAAACCCAAGAACTCCCATTGCTTTATTGACCGAAACATCAATATGTTTATTAAACTTCAGCTTATGATCTGAGTGATTTACAGAATCAAAAGCTTTTCTGAAATCGGTACAAACAACGTCAGTTTGCATCTTTTTCTTGAACCCATTAATGACATGGGAAGTAATCTCAAGAAGGTTAGTGGTTGTCGATCTGCATCTCAAAAACCCATGCTGACTAGGAGAGATAATAGAACCACACAAATGTTGAAGATGAAGTCATTATTTTCTCAAGCAACTTGGGAATTTGCAGAGAGCTTTGCAATACACCTATTGTTCTTAACATCACACTTAACACCCATTTTGTGAAGAGGGATAATATAGGAGTCATTCCATAGGCTTGGAAAATATGAAGAATCGATTGATAGGGTATATAATTTATGTAGCGGACTACATAAAGCTTCCGCACAGTAGTTTAATACAGAGCCAGGTACACCATCAGGGCCTGGCGTGTGTACTGACTTAATTAATTTAAGTTCACAAAGGAGCGAGCTATCTGTAAATGAAGGGCTGTAAATACAGTTTATACTACTAAGATGAGACGGGTATGAGTGACCAGCATGGAGACTACTCATACAGTATGAAGTTTGGAAAAGTCAGCAAATAAATCAGCAATGGATTGATCAGAATTAGCTGGAATGTTATTAAAGGAGAGAGATGATGGAAATAAAAGAACTTTTCGCTTAGAGTTTATAAATTTTTAAAACTGTTTAGGATCCCTAGAGAATTCGAGCTTACAACGTTGTCAGTAATTTTTGTAGCACTGAGAATTAAGTACCAAAAAATTCGAATTGGTAATTAAATATCGGGAGA
The DNA here is from genome assembly GCA_018901795.1 of Drosophila sp. st01m. NCBI lineage: Eukaryota > Metazoa > Arthropoda > Insecta > Diptera > Drosophilidae > Drosophila > Drosophila sp. st01m. The sequence continues at coordinate 173,546 of JAEIFG010000911.1, read as the reverse complement.
AATCAAAAGGACTTCCCGACTTTTATATTATTTGAATTGCTTAGATTTAGCATTTATTAACTGTGATAATTCTCTCGAGAAACAAGGAGGCTTAGCAGAACTGATAGGAGATACTAGCGGAACGCAGATATAAAATATTAAATATATATTTAATATTTAGCTTAAGGAAATCTGTTTTTTTAAAACACCTTCTACGCGCAGTGGTATCAGATGATAATTCATCAGGGCCCATAGGTAAATTAACACATGTATTAAGAGATGGATGGTATGGGTCTTCCGGCGTAACCAAAGGGTCAATCCTAGATACAATGATATTGCTGGGGTCCAATACAAATAACAGGTCAAGAGTCCTGTTAATAGAATTGCAAACAGGATTGATTTGGACCAAAGAAAGCTCTAAGAGACCATCAATAAAACAATTGGAATTATTAGGTATAAATAGGTAAATTCGAGTCATTGGAAGCAAACCATTTAACATCGGACAGATTAAAATCACCCATGACAAAAAGCAAGTCAGTGTCAGAGACTAAGGAAGATATATGTTTGATAGCGTTAGGATGAGTATCGAAAACTATCTCATCAGAGGCTGGTGAAATGTATGAGCATGTAAAAAAGTTGGAAAATTTATTGAAAAATACTTTCACACAAATTAACTCAATGTCGGAATCAAATGGGATTGGTATTGGTTTCGAGGAAAGATTGGCGTCAACAGCCACCAGTACACCACCACCTTTTCGAATTTAACGATCACACCTATATATAGTATAATTGGAAGAATGAATTGAAAAATCAAATATTACAGGCTTGAGCCAGGTCTCAGTAAAGCAGATAACATCAAAGTCAAAGGAATGACTGTTAAGAAATAAGCTAGATAACTTACTATTAAGACCTCTTACATTTTGGTAAGCTACAGAGATAGTAGAAATTAGTTTTTTGGAACTACGTTAGTGGAAATGATAGGTAGAGCGTAGCCAACACCAAGGATCGGGATCCGATCTTTCTTTTGATTTGCATTTCCTTTGTACTCGGCCACAAAGACATGTTCGGGCCAAAAGTTTTGCTGACAAATTTTAGCAAAAACATCTTCCGAGCACGATATTTTGAAAGAGGAAATTTCTCTATGATAGTTAAAGTTAAATTTATCCACCGAAATATCAGCATCTGGCAATATGTTAAGGATATAAGCCTTAACATCTTAAGAGGTATCCTTCGAAACCACTATGAGCTTTGAATCTTGGAATGTTTTGTAAAGAACGACTGTCTTGACAATATATATAATCCTTGCATTGCTGATTCTCGTCGTTGATTAGCTTCGGGTGTTCGTCTTGTTTTGTTCTTGCTCTATACCAGTTGATATGTTTCATCGCTCTCCATGATCGTCTTAGGGGTTTCGTCTTGCTTTATACCGGCTGATATGTTTCCATCGCTCCTCTTCACCAGAACTACCGGAGTCGTAAACTCAGAACCAGATTCTGTCTCTTGTATTATAGTATTCTGCAGCCTTTCGTGAACACCTTCTTTTACGATGCGCGCCTCTGTTATCGCACATCGCTGTGGCCGCAAGAAAATTGGCGTTTCGTCTTTGCGTCGTTGCATATTTTATTCATATCCTTGTCTTGAGTGAGCATCCGAATGTTGTCCCTCTCCCAGTCGCTCTACTTCTGCAGCATCGTTTTCTTCATCGTTATCTTCATCTTCGTCGTTATCTTCGATATCATCGTTATTATTGCTTTGGAGCAATCTGCCCTCCAGCAGATTCCGAAATATATGGGTCATCCTATTCTCAACATTGTGATTTATATTTAATATCAAACATATTGAGACCGTCTTGCTCAAATATAAATTTGTGCAATGCACAAATACTTGCTCTCGTTGCCCCTCGTAGACTTTCTAGAATCAACTTATTTAAACACGTCATTCTTGCATGAACCAACCCACATTCGGCCATTCCGCTTATGCACTTGCCTCAGGTGCATCGTCGCTGTCTTCGTCATTCAACGTGGACCAAGGTTTAAGATATTCAGCTCATGAAGATAAGTGCTTTGGTTCATCGGAGTCGCCAACTTTTACTTCATCGAAAGTATTGGTATGACTCTCCATGGCTATCTAGTAAGGGCTTAAAAATTTCGGCTTGAATTTCAGTTCGCTGTCGAACTGCAATTTCTTCATGGCAACTCGCTTACCAACTTTATTCTGCCTGGCTGCCTCACAGGAGGGTGAGGAAATCTCTGACCAAGCTGCTGAGGGAGGGGATGAATAGGATGAGCTACTGGTCATTGGTAAAAAGAGAGCTGAAATGGTCAGAGAGAATTTGCAAATGCTTGGACATTATACGCTGCTGCTGCTGCTCACGGACATATTGCTTAGAAAGGGAGAAGGGTTGAATAAAATCCGAAACACTAGATGATCCAGCGCATTCTGCGTCAGGCATTGGATAGCAAACGCAATCAGAATGAGAGTAGGAGACAGTATCAGAATCGGACGGAACGGAACGGAAGGATTTGAATTAGGATTTTTATTCTCCTTATCTCACCTTTGTCTTGGCTCAAAATTGGCTTGGATTTTTGATTTTTATTCATGGTGATGCGGCCGCCGCAGCTTCCGCTCTTCGGACGCCTCTAATCCCTGTTTATCCGGCCCGGGGCACGCACGTGACACCCAGCAGATTCCTGTTGACTACCTTGTTGGTACAGTAAGTTTTCATGGCACATTGAGACAAGCCGTGGCCAAACATCTGGCAATTATAGCACTGGGTAATAGAATTGGATCTCCGCTTTTGATAGTCCCATTTGACTCTAATGTTGTCAATGACAATGGCTTTTCTTTAGCTCGTTGGGGCTGATTGACTTATTTACAAAGTAAACAACGTGCAGAGAGTAGAAGCTGTTGTTTTGTCATTTTCTTTGGATCAGCTTAACACTTGTGCATTGGAGCCTCATACTGGTAAGTTGTCTTTTTACAGTTTCTTCCGCTATTTCAACTAGGCCTCTAAGAACGGATTTGTAAGGCTTGATGTGTTTATTGGAAAAAAAAAAATTCATTATTTTCGCCTTTTAAGTGAGTGCAGATTGCTTCGAAGCTTTTAATATCCGTGCAGTGTAGTTTGACTCAAACATAAATTTTTTTAATGGAGTAATCTTGAATGTTTAGTAGATTGCAAACGCTGCACGTCAGTTGAGCAACGTAATTGCCGGGCCAACAGACTCGTTTTTTTTTGGTAATAATTTCTACACTATTGTCGTCGGTTTTAATTGCAGCTTGCAATGCTTGTAACGGCGAGTAATAATTGTTGTTGCTCTGTCGCTGTCCAGAGTCGATTTTTGCCACCTTCTTATTAGTTTAGACGACATAGTGGCGCTTGCACTTTGTGATGTTTGCTGTATTTTTTCAATTTGATCTAATTGTAAGAGAATTTTCGAATTTGCGATCGTACGTAAGGACGGTTTGGCGAATCACACTAGACTGTTACTATATACATTAATGTGAAGCATTTATTTGAAAAAAGTAGAAACTACACAGAAATTAAAACGTTTCCGGTATAAATGATGAAAACTAACTCACTTACTCTTGTTCTCACAGCCCTTTTATACCCGTTAGCGTCAAAACCCTCTGATTGAATTTGCCTGGGCTGCTTTTCTAAGTTCCTTGCTGTGTTATGTGAGTTAGATATTGTGGCTGTTGTCAAGGGATATCGTATTGTATAAACCAATTCACATCCCACATTCGGCCATCCTGCTTATGCACTCGCCTCGGGTGCATCGTCGCTGTTCGAACAGGTCACTGATACGCGACGGAACCGCAGAAACAAATATATGTTAGATCAGCGTACACAAACTGGTGTAAAACTACAACTAGATATGATAAAACGAAAAATAATCTTATATTGGTGATGTACGAGACGACCATTTGGTTGCTGTGATGTAATCTTTCGACCGCTGAAGTGAATCGATTGCCTTCACAGAGTCAAATTCAATGAATTTTTTTTTTAAATTGGTGGCTTTTGAGTTTGTTCGTGCATCAATATTGTGGAAGACAACAAATTAAGAAATTAAAATAAATCAACACATTAATACAATGTTACCTTGCCTTATGTTATAATATAATTGCAGGTATTGAATCTGTAATAAAAGCCTACATCACACACCAAAGCACATTGTACATTAAGATTATTATAAGATTGTATTAAATGTCAAAGAAATTTAAAGATAAGACTAAATCTGTTATTCCTCATCTAACACGGACAACTAGGCAGACAACCAAAATACCCACCTTAATACAAAACATAACTGAAACTACCCTAGCAGACATAACCACAAGCTTAAGAATGAATACCCCTCCTTAAACTACGTCGAGGCTCAGCATATCTGAATTGTCTGCCGGACTCCCAGACGTTATTAAATATCTTCCGTCTTACGACGGTAACCCCTACGCACTTAAGAGATTTATAGAGAGTGTGGAAGAGATTTTTCTGATGTTTAGAGACACAGACCAAACTCCAAGGGGGCAAAAGTATTTAAGAGCAATCAGTAATAAAATAGTGGGCAGAGCGAGTGAAATGTTGGATAGATTGGATACCCCATTAAACTGGGATCAAATTAAGAAGAACCTAACAAGAAAGTTACTATATAACACAGACGATCTGACTATAATAGAGGAACTGCATGAGGTTCCCTTTAGAAGGATGCAAATTACAAAACAGTTTGATACCATTTTGGATCTAAAACGGGTATTGACATGCATGGCCGATTCAAAGGAGCTACAAGCTTCAACAGTTCTAGAAAAAAGAAATTCTATATGGCGCTTTGCCTGAAAACCTTTATTAAGGGTTTAACGGTACCTCTCCGGAATACGGTCAAAGCTTCTAGACCAAATACGTTGGATGAAGCATTCGATATAGCCATCCAGGAGAGGGATGAGTACATGCAAGAGAAACGACGGTACCCAGCAAATCAACAAAATAATCGTTTTTCCGACTACCAGCAAGGTAGGGGGGAGTATAGAGCTCTTCATTACTCAACCGGGTATAGTTACGGACTCCTGTCCATCGCTCAGATAACGGGGTTAATAGACATAATAATTTCTCTAGGGCAATTATGCCACCTATGAATGAATCAATGGGTGCCAACTCACGTCAATATAGAGGTGGACCATTCAATAATTCCGCACGTCAGACAAATACTAAGAGATTGAATAACCTGGAAATCGCTTCTGAGCAACCAGCACTTCACAATTTAGAGGAAACTGTAAATTTCAAGGACCAGTGTCAGGGAACAGACAGGGTACCTAAAAAGTCATAAGGATAAACACGGATCGACACTACCCTATATTTTGATTAATTCACCGCTTGGTAGGAAGTTAAGCTTTCTAATCGATACAAGGGCTTCAAACTCTTTTATCGATCCTAAATTTGTTCCTCTGCAGCAGAGAGAATCTTGACGCACAAATACTGTATTACAATTCCGGTCTCCGAAAAAGTTAAATACCCAGCATTTTCCGAATTTAAGTCAAAAGACACATTTCCATTTTTACTCCTAAAATTTCACGAAAATTTTGACGGACTAATAGGTCTCGATATCTTATCAACTATAAGAGCAAATATTGATCTTAAAATGTTAATTTTACAAACCCTTTCATGGTGATGCGGCCGCCGCAGCTTCCGCTCTTCGGACGCCTCTAATCCCAGTTTATCCGGCCCGGGGCACGCACGTGACACCCAGCAGATTCCTGTTGACTACCTTGTTGGTACAGTAAGTTTTCATGGCACATTGAGACAAGCCGTGGCCAAACATCTGGCAATTATAGCACTGGGTAATAGAATTGGATCTCCGCTTTTGATAGTCCCATTTGACTCTAATGTTGTCAATGACAATGGCTTTTCTTTAGCTCGTTGGGGCTGATTGACTTATTTACAAAGTAAACAACGTGCAGAGAGTAGAAGCTGTTGTTTTGTCATTTTCTTTGGATCAGCTTAACACTTGTGCATTGGAGCCTCATACTGGTAAGTTGTCTTTTTACAGTTTCTTCCGCTATTTCAACTAGGCCTCTAAGAACGGATTTGTAAGGCTTGATGTGTTTATTGGAAAAAAAAAAATTCATTATTTTCGCCTTTTAAGTGAGTGCAGATTGCTTCGAAGCTTTTAATATCCGTGCAGTGTAGTTTGACTCAAACATAAATTTTTTTAATGGAGTAATCTTGAATGTTTAGTAGATTGCAAACGCTGCACGTCAGTTGTGCCGGGCCAACAAACTCGTTTTTTTTGGTAATAATTTCTACACTATTGCCGTCGGTTTTAATTGCAGCTTGCAATGCTTGTAACGGCGAGTAATAATTGTTATAGCTCTGTCGCTGTCCAGAGTCGATTTTTGCCACCTTCTTATTAGTTTAGACGAAATAGTGGCGCTTGCACTTTGTGATGTTTGCTGTATTTTTTCAATTTGATCTAATTGTAAGAGAATTTTCGAATTTGCGATCGTACGTAAGGACGGTTTGGCGAATCACACTAGACTGTTACTATATACATTAATGTGAAGCATTTATTTGAAAAAAGTAGAAACTACACAGAAATTAAAACGTTTCCGGTATAAATGATGAAAACTAACTCACTTACTCTTGTTCTCACAGCCCTTTTATACCCGTTAGCGTCAAAACCCTCTGATTGAATTTGCCTGGGCTGCTTTTCTAAGTTCCTTGCTGTGTTATGTGAGTTAGATATTGTGGCTGTTGTCAAGGGATTTCGTATTGTATAAACCAATTCACATCCCACATTCGGCCATCCTGCTTATGCACTCGCCTCGGGTGCATCGTCGCTGTTCGAACAGGTCACTGATACGCGACGGAACCGCAGAAACAAATATATGTTAGATCAGCGTACACAAACTGGTGTAAAACTACAACTAGATATGATAAAACGAAAAATAATCTTATATTGGTGATGTACGAGACGACCATTTGGTTGCTGTGATGTAATCTTTCGACCGTTGAAGTGAATCGATTGCCTTCACAGAGTCAAATTCAATGAATTTTTTTTAAATTGGTGGCTTTTGAGTTTGTTCGTGCATCAATATTGTGGAAGACAACAAATTAAGAAATTAAAATAAATCAACACATTAATACAATGTTACCTTGCCTTATGTTATAATATAATTCCAGGTATTGAATCTGTAATAAAAGCCTACATCACACACCAAAGCACATTGTACATTAAGATTATTATAAGATTGTATTAAATGTCAAAGAAATTTAAAGATAAGACTAAATCTGTTATTCCTCATCTAACACGGACAACTAGGCAGACAACCAAAATACCCACCTTAATACAAAACATAACTGAAACTACCCAAGCAGACATAACCACAAGCTTAAGAATGAATACCCCTCCTTAAACTACGTCGAGGCTCAGCATATCTGAATTGTCTGCCGGACTCCCAGACGTTATTAAATATCTTCCGTCTTACGACGGTAACCCCTACGCACTTAAGAGATTTATAGAGAGTGTGGAAGAGATTTTACTGATGTTTAGAGACACAGACCAAACTCCAAGGGGGCAAAAGTATTTAAGAGCAATCAGTAATAAAATAGTGGGCAGAGCGAGTGAAATGTTGGATAGATTGGATACCCCATTAAACTGGGATCAAATTAAGAAGAACCTAACAAGAAAGTTACTATATAACACAGACGATCTGACTATAATAGAGGAACTGCATGAGGTTCCGTTTAGAAGGATGCAAATTACAAAACAGTTTGATACCATTTTGGATCTAAAACGGGTATTGACATGCATGGCCGATTCAAAGGAGCTACAAGCTTCAACAGTTCTAGAAAAAAAGAAATTCTATATGGCGCTTTGCCTGAAAAACCTTTATTAAGGGTTTAACGGTACCTCTCCGGAATACGGTCAAAGCTTCTAGACCAAATACGTTGGATGAAGCATTCGATATAGCCATCCAGGAGAGGGATGAGTACATGCAAGAGAAACGACGGTACCCAGCAAATCAACAAAATAATCGTTTTTCCGACTACCAGCAAGGTAGGGGGAGTATAGAGCTCTTCATTACTCAACCGGGTATAGTTACGGACTCCTGTCCGTCGCTCAGATAACGGGGTTAATAGACATAATAATTTCTCTAGGGCAATTATGCCACCTATGAATGAATCAGTGGGTGCCAACTCACGTCAATATAGAGGTGGACAATTCAATAGTTCCGCACGTCAGACAAATACTAAGAGATTGAATAACCTGGAAATCGCTTCTGAGCAACCAGCACTTCACAATTTAGAGGAAACTGTAAATTTCAAGGACCAGCCTCAGAGAACAGACAGGGTACCTAAAAAGTTATAAGGATAAACACGGATCGACACTACCCTATATTTTGATTAATTCACCGCTTGGTAGGAAGTTACGCTTTCTAATCGATACAAGGGCTTCAAACTCTTTTATCGATCCTAAATTTGTTCCTCTTCAGCAGAGAGAATCTTTACGCACAAATACTGTTATTAAAACTGTATTACAGGAAATTCAGGTCTCCGAAAAGGTTAAATACCCAGCATTTTCCGAATTTAAGTTAAAAGACACATTTCCATTTTTACTCCTAAAATTTCACGAATATTTTGACGGACTAATAGGTCTCGATATCTTATCAACTATTAAGAGCAAATATTGATCTTAAAATGTTAATTTTACAAACCCCTATGACAACTATCCCTATTCATATTGAACAAAATAGAACTACAGATATATTTAATATCGAAGCTAGTTCGGGAATGGTAGTACAGATACCAGTCGAATGTGAACAGGGACCATTTTTACTTGATTCTGTAGAATTAGTAGATAATGTTTACATTCAACATGGACTGTATACAGCTGACAATTACAACGCATTGATAGAAGTAGTCAACTATTCTGATCAGGATCAGACAATTTGTTTGGAATTCCCATTATCCACCACCCAATTCATTCAAGATGAATACGTAGAATTGAACTTTCATTGGTGCAACGAAGACCCCCCAAAGGACATGAAAAACGACGAAAATTTTCATAAACAAGTCAGTACGGACCACCTTTCAGACGAAGAAATAAAGCAAAACAGCTATGTTTGCAATTTCCCTTACTTTTTCATGACCCGTCAGATAGATTAACATTTTCAAATACAAACAAACACAAAATAGAAACTACAGACGACATTCCCTTGTATACCAAGCCCTTTAGATACTCGTACCAAGAGCAAAAAGAAATCAATGACCAAATCCAAAATATGTTAGAACAAGACATCATTAGAGAAAGCCATTCACCTTGGAGCTCACCTGTTTGGTTGGTTCCGAAGAAATCCGAAACAAGGGAACAAAAATGGAGGTTAGTTATTGACTATAGAAAACTGAACGAAAAAACCGTAAAAGACAGGTATCCCATCCCTAATATTAATGAAGTACTTGATAAAATAGGTAGAGCTAGATACTTTTCAACTTTGGATTTGGCTAGTGGGTATCATCAAATACAAATGGCACCAAAAGATATTCCTAAAACGGCTTTCACGGCGTTGGACGGACACTATGAATTTATCAGAATGCCGTTTGGTCTGACGAACGCCCCTGCAACGTTCCAAAGAGTAATGAACAATGTTTTAGGTGACTTGAAAGGAAGATGTTGTTTGGTTTACCTGGACGACATCATAGTTTTTTCTGGTTCATTGCAACAACACATCTCAGACTTAAAGAAAGTATTCAGCAAAATAAGTAACGCCAAACTAAAGCTTCATTCACAGAAATCAAAATTTTTAAAGAAAGAAACAGAATTTTTAGGACATATTGTTACGGACCAAGGTATTAAACCAAAATCCGGACAAAATTCTCGCCATCAAGAAGTTTCCCTTGCCACGGTCTAAAAGACAAATTAAATCCTTTCTAGGATTACTAGGCTATTATAGAAAATTTATTAAAGATATGGCCAGAATTACAAAACCACTAACAGCCCAATTAAAAGGCAATCAAAAGTCTGTTACAATAGACCAGGAATACATTGATACATTTGAAAAATGCAAAACCCTTCTTTGCAATGATCCCTTACTACAATATCCAGACCTTTCAAAAAGATTTATTTTAACAACAGACGCAAGTAACGTTGCCCTTGGAGCGGTACTATCACAAGGACCCTTGGGTTCGGACAAGCCGGTCTGTTTTGCTAGTAGAACATTGTCCGATACAGAACACAATTATGCCACTGTTGAAAAAGAAATGCTAGCAATAGTATGGGCAGTTAAGTACTTTTGCCCTTACTTGTTTGGAAGCAAATTCATTATAGTAACTGATCATAAGCCACTTACATGGTTGATGAGTTTTAAGGAACCATCCTCCAAAATAGTTAGATGGAGAATGCAGCTATTAGAATATGATTATGAAGTGTTGTACAAGAAAGGTTCTCAAAATTTGGTAGCGGACGCATTGAGCAGGATAGAAATCGACGTGAACATAAATGACAGTAACTCAATAACAGGGACGTGTGGAGATACAACCCACTCAGCAGACAAACACATGGATGATCACATCCATATCTCAGAAAAGCCCTTAAACGATTTTAACTACCAAGTAATATTAAAATATGGTGCCACTATAGAATCTAAAACTGAAGTTATATTTAAACGAAAAACGAGACAAGTAATTTCTGAACTGTCTTTTACAGAAGAACGAATTACAGATATTTTAAAGAAAACCTTGAAGCCAAACAGGACTATTGCAGTTTTTGCACCCGACGATGTTTTTCAACAAATACAAGAGACTTATAAGAAATACTTTTCAAACAATAAGACCTATAACATTTTAAGATGTACTATCTTCTTAACCGACTTACTAGAAACACAGGACCAAGAGTTTGAAATTAACAACTATCAAAAATTTTTTTTTTTTTTTTTTTTAAAATAAAAAAAATTTTTTATTTTTTTTTTTTTTTTTTTTTTTTTTTAATTTATATAAATATATAAATAAATAATTTTTTTTTTTTTAATAAATAAGAGAGGAAAAAAAAAAATTTTTTTTTTTTTTTAAAAAGAATATTTTTTTTTTTTTTTTTTTTTTTTTTTTTTTTTTTTTTTTTTTTTTTTTTTTTTTTTTTTTTTTTTTTGGGTAGTGGGAGTATTATTTTGTTTTTTTCTTTTGAGGTAAAATTTGACTTATTTTGCGTTCTTTGTCATATATAAGTGTGTACATATAATCGGCTGCTGTGAATTGAGAAATGCTTTACCCATTCGTTGCTGCCCTTTAAGTTTTGTATGTAGCTTATAATACCCTGTACCATTAAAATGTTTTTATTAAGAAATTTATACATTAACATTACACTTATTATATAGCCTTTCTTTACGAATCTGTTAAATTTACGGTGTTTTACCTTCAAAAATATTGAAGGCAATAACGTTTAAAGGGTAAAGGGTATTTCATGGTAGTAGGCATTTTCTTGGACACTTTTGGTTGTATGAAATGAACTATCTGTGGGTTATTTGCTCACTAATATAAGATAAAATCAGAAGCTCTTTTTTAAATTTTCACCTGCATTTTATTTTTGAAAATAAAAAATAAAAAATATTTATTAAATAGAATTAAAAATGCATATTCGCAAAATCTATGTACTATTTGTCAATCCGTAAAGCATTACGGGCTTATTGTTAGATGGCGCCACTAACAATAGATGGCGCCACTTCTTTAGTGGTCTGCAAATGACGGAATAATTTAAATAATTATATTTCTGATACTTTAAGTGGGGATCTGCGTCCGAGCAAAGCAAGGACCCAAAAGTAGGCCCACTAGTATACTATAAACGGGAAATACGTCGTTACTGTTATCGACAAATTTTCGAAGTTTGCCCTTGGATATACAATCCCAGCAAAAGACGCATTAAATGTAGTAAAGGCTATTAGGCAATTTATAGTAGAGAACGGCATACCTAAGAAAATTGTTCACGATCAAGGGGCTGAATACACTTCAAATCTTTTTAAGGATTTTTGCAAACAATTTAATATAGAACGGCATGTTACGTCCCTTCAACAATCTTCTAGTAATGCCCCAGTCGAAAGACTACATTCTACACTCACTGAAGTATATCGAATCATCCTGGAAGAAAAGAAAAAGAAAAAAGTACAGAAAGACCACGAGGAGATCCTAACAGAAGCTTTCATTACATAGAATAACGCCATACACTCGGCTACTAAGCTGACTCCTTATGAACTGTTTTCGGGAGGCACACACTTATTCAAGCAAACTACAAAATTTGACAATGAACACGACTATCTGCAAAAATTGAATGAGTTCCAAAAAACAATATACCCTAAAGTATGTAAACTAGTTCAAAACAATAAGGTTCATAACATTGGGAAGTTAAATCAAGAAAGGAAAGAAGCTATTAGGGTAGAAACAGAAGATGTAGTATTTCGTAAGGAAAATAGGCGCAATAAGCTCAACCCCTAGATTTTCAAAACAGATGGTAAATACAGACGAAGGCGTTACTTTTACTACAAACAAAAGACAAAAAATACATAAATCTAAAATTAAGACACAATTAGGAGCAAATAGGGAATTCCAAATGTAATCTGAATAATAACCAATCTTAACTGGTTACATGAATGCGATATACAAATTGCTATAAAAATAAATAATGTAAATAACAAGATTACATTTTTAGAATTTACGTCTAGAATAAACACTGATAAAGATTTGGCTAGGTTTTACTTAAATAATATTGCAGAAACTTTATTATCACCAAATTAAAAATAATTACAAAATTTATATTAAATAAAAAAAATCGATAAGATCAACAAAAAAATAAAAAAGAAAACGAGTAAAAAGCAAATCGAAAAAAAGAAAATACTTGCAAGTTAATGTTTCCCTGTTAAAATACCTATATTGACTTAAGACATTATCAGTTAACAAACCTAATTAATTCCGTATCTATTAATAACACACAATTTATTGTAATACCAAACTTTATAACTTTATAACGAGTAAGAACACACAAACATTGTATTTTAGAAAACATGTAATAGAATTCACCATGTAAATATGTGAGACCTGCAAAGAGCTATCTTCGACACCATTAGAACCATTAGAACATCGTCAACATCACGATCCCGGAGCTACCGAACTTATTAAACAATCTGTCACAAACTGGTTCCGATTTCGTCAAGCTGGTTATGGAAGACAAATACGGAGTTTCAGATACATCACCGCCGCATCACCGTCATACCCGATCACGCCATTCCTTTGTAATGGTTTTCTCTTCAGTCTTTGGGGGAAGGAGTTACCACTTACGGCATCAAGGGCCACAGCCACTACAGCTCAGCAGTCCACATATTCTAGGAAACATACACAAACAACAACATATTGTGAAATAAGCCTATGCACATGTTGACACACACACTTTGAGCGTACATGTTCGCGAAACTTCTAGAAATGGTAATGTTGCATAAGCCTCTAAATATGATGTGATTGGTCAGCTTACATTTTGTAGCTTAGAAAGGACCGTTATAGCGAAGCATTGTAGCTGACGCTGAATGTAGATTCGGCGCCAAGCACAAAGAAGTTTTTGCGACGCACTTCAGTTGCATTTTGATCGTACGCAAGAACACCCATAAGTAACTTTATACCATAAATGTAATTTTGACAAATAAACAAGAAAACAGAAAACTATATTGTTATCCAATTTTTTCTGCGGAATCAACATACATTAACCAAGTGACCACGTGGAGCTATGACCCACTTATATCTCGCGCCTCTGTTATCGCACATCGCTGTGGTCGCAAGAAAATTGGCGTATCGTCTTTACGTCGTTGCATATTGTATTCATATCCTTGTCTTGGTTGAGCATCCGCGAATGTCCGGATGATGTCCTTCTCCCAATTCGATCTACTTCTGCAGCATCGTTTTCCTCATCCTTATCTTCATCTTCGTTGTTATTTACGATATCATCGTTATCATTGTTTTGGAACCATCTGCCGTCCAGCAGATTCCGAAATATATGGGTCATCCTATTCTCAACATTGTGATTTATATTTAATATCAAACATATTGAGACCAGATCAGGTTCGAAATTAAAGCTGTCTCCGTCTTGCTCAAAGATAAATTTCTGGAATAAACTTATTTAAGCACGTCATTTTTGCATGAAATAAAATCTATTTTTATTTCATAAACTTTAAATACATTAAATTTCACGTCGTTTTTCAATTTTCAAAATGGCCGAATGTGGGATGTGGGTTGGTTCATACAATACGGTATCCCTAGACAAGAGAGGGCTTGTGTATGTTGGTGTTGATACAGAATCTTGCATTAAGGATGAGTGGATAAGAGTAATTGCGACGAGACTCAGTCGCAAGAAATGAAGGTGGTCTAATTAGAGTTGGAGCTGCTTTTCCTAATGATTATGATGTTATTGTTGATGTCGTTGTTGTTGCTGTTGTTTTTTTGTTGTTATTATTGATTTTGTTGCTATCATCATTATTATTGTTATTGTTAACGTTAAGGTGATGAGCTGGCACGAGAGCTGGCAATGAGGAGCTTACTGAAACTACGTTGAAGGAGGAGGGTGAGGAAATCTCTGACCTAGCTGCTGACGGAGGGGATGAATAGGATGGGCTATTGGTCATTGGCCACATGACCTCTGCGTCCGAGCAAAGCAAGCGGGCGCACCAGTATAAGATAAAATCAGAAGCTCCTTTTTAAATTTTCTCCAGCATATTATTTTTGAAAATAAAAAATATTTATTAAATCGAATTTAAAATGCATGTTCGCAAAATCTATGTACTATTTGTAAATCCGAAAAGAAATGCGGGCTTATTGTTAAATGGCGCCACTAGGCTGGAAAAGGGCGACAAAAGAAAATATGCATTTTATCTCTTTAGTGTTGTGCAAATGACGAAATAATTTAAATAATAATATTTATATTAACCTTTTAATATAAATATTTCTGATACTTTAAGTGGGGATCTGCGTCCGAGCAAAGCAAGGACGCAATAGCGGGTCCACTAGTGCTAATATAAATGCAAATTATTTGAATTTGATTAATTATTGATCATTGTGACGCATAGAGTGGAATAGGGTCAATCGAGCTGACAACACTGTTCCATGCTTACTTTCAATTTGTTTATATGTTGTATGTGCATTAAGTCTTTCCTTTTTTTACTAAAGGAAAAGGGTGAGGAGTGGTGAGCGGGAAAGTGGTAAATGGTAAGACAGTGTCCAAGCAAATGCCTTAAAATTGAGTCCACGGGAAAATTTTGCCGTAAACCTAATGTGCGAAAGAAAATATTTTGACTAAGTTCAGTTTGTTCTCAGAACTCGTCGCCGGCACGGTAAGCGAAAAATAAAACATGAGATCAGCATCGGCGCTTCACTATATCTGTCTCCGTCTGACTACTTAAAAATGAACCGATAGTCAAAATTTCCAGTGGACGCAATCGCAAAGCATTTTCTTGGGCACTTTCAGGTTTTATGGGATGAGTTCTCTTTAGGTATCTTGTATCTTAGTGGAGGTATCATGTATTACACTATGTGTAGTACATATTTTGTAGGCATATTTTTTGTGATACTGATATTAACATTTGATATTTTTGACTGTCGGATGCAAAATGTTGTAACCAGGTTTCATGATTAATATTTAATAAGCGAATTGTTTTAACAAAGCGATTACGTTAGGTTTGTCACTATCTTTTTGATATATGATTATGGAGTTCTGCTAAAAACAAGGCCGTTGAAGTTTATGTTATTAAAAATATTAGTATACCTACTGTTTGTTACCTCGGGTTTGGGTGTGTAAATACCAGCGTTTGAAAACTGCAGTCGTGTCAGCATGAGTTGCAAAATATTCACTTTTCGCTGCTTATGCTGCATGCCACATCAAACAGCTACAATTATCAAAAATCGACTGCAGTCGCCTTATTTCGGTTTTCTGCTGTTTTGCTTTCCTACTGTATTCGGCCGTAGCCGAAAGAAGACGCTGCAGCTAACGTCGTCTTTTGAAACTCGTCGGCAGTCGCCGACGAAAAAGACGATGCATTCCGTTTTTTGGCTGTTTTTTTTTTTTGTTGTCATTCTAAGCCTATGATATTTTGTTTGTGTTGCTTCTTCCTATTTTTCCTTTATTTCGGTTGCGCTAGAGTTAAACATGTTCAGCATTGGCCATGAATGGAAAGAATGGGTTGTCAACTTAGTTGCTTGCACCACTGGCTAGAATCCCGATATACTTCGTTCATTGAATCGAGTCCCAATATAGTTCGTTCAGTGAAAAGATTCCAAACATATTTAACATCTTCAGGTTGTAACCGTCTTCTTATATCGGGCACAGTGGTGCCAAATTTGGCCTTTTCCGGACAGATCTGTCCTGTTTTTAACTGCTTCATCCGGAAAAATGTCAAACATCCCCTATCCGGAAATCTGTCCTTTTTTAGTTCCCTTATACGGAACCCTGGCTTTTTAGGACTGTTCGGCTTATAAGTTGTTGGGATATTATTAACAAATTTGTTATTTCATATTTATTTAAATAGTTCGTTAACTATTCGTTAATTAAATTTTGGTCGGAAGTAAGAAAATACCGCGAAAGCGCAGGCAACAATCCATTTGCAGAATTAACTCACTTAAATCGCCTTAAATCTACTTTCGTTACCGTTGTCCAATGCGGAAGTAGAGAGGGTGTTTAGCCAAGTCAATTTGGTGAAAACTTAAATGCGAAACAGGCTACAGGTGAAAACATTAAATTCTATTTTTGCAGTCAGGTAAATATATGTGTATATTTTTATATAAATCAGTTATATTTACATGAATTTTATCTTTAGATTTGGATTGCGTCGGCATAATATACAGCTTGCCAAATGAATTTTTAATTGGGACCATGTCCACATATGAAATGAATGAAGAATGCGTGGACATTGAGGATGTTTATAATATATTAACTAATTAATGATTCAAATATAAATAAATTATCTCAGATTATAATATTAAAAAAAAAAAAAAATGTCCATTTTTTCATCTTTTTTTTTAATTTTCAGCCTTTTTTGTCTGTTTTTTTTTCAAATCTGTCCTGTTTTTGTAAAAGAATATTGGCATCACTGATTCTAGCACTAAGTGATTCTAGTCACTGAACTAAATGAACTACAAACGGGAACTTATTTCGTTCGTTCACTTTAGGGATTAGTTCATTTAATCTTAGTCCGAACCATTCGGCACAACTCTAATTTCGACAACCCCTGTTGGGTTTTTAGCAGATAAAATATTAGTAAAAAAATTCGGAAACCAAAGTGCATAAGTTCGATCTAAAAGTGTTTAGACAAAAAAAATGTGTAAATTAATGTTTTATGTTGACAAGCTGGAATCGCTATCAACAACAATGAGAATTAGAGTGCTATGAAGTGCTAATAAAATGTATAAAGTAAACGGACGTCAACAGCAATATATTTTAATTTGCTCGAGTGCCTATATAATTTAATACTAGTCTACGACTGACGCTAACTTCGAGAGTCAAGAGAAATGGCTTCCCTGCATTCCAGTTGGCGCCTTGGGAAAAAAAAGAAGCAAATTACAATTACGCATTAAAGGTACATATATGTATTGCTGTGTCAAATGCTAATAAATAGTATAATAATGCGTATGTTGGCTATTTTGTAGTATATATGTACATTCAAAATTGCATGCATATATATATGTATATGTATTATATATATATGTATATTGTATATTTATATATACATATATTATTATGTATGAACATGTTTGTTGTTTTTAATATTTCTGGCTATTACTTTGTAGTGAAATATGCTCTCAGCAACAAAACCTTCTTATTTATTTATTTATTGTCAGGCTATAAGCACCCGACATAAAATTTTGCCTTTAAATTTAAAATAAAATTTGTAATATAAAAAATTTTAATATTGCTGAAGAAGTTTCAACTTAGTAAAAAGATTGATACGCACATTCCGTTTTTGTTGTTGTCATTATTGACTTACTCAGACTCTGCATACATATTGTACATACGTAAACTGCGCGACAACCGATTAGCACACCCTATGCTGCTCGTCTTAGAAACTTAATATCAGGAAAACTAAAATAGCTTTTCAAATAAATTCGTTTCCCCTTAAAAAGAATATTTAATTTCACACCAAAATTAATAGAAGATAGGATACTAACTTTATTAATAACATTTTAAATTAATGTAAACAAACATAACATACAAAATTCACTATTATTTTTGCGACAGCCGATTATCACAGTCACTTGAAAACTTAAAATAACAAAAGAAAATGGATTCAAACTTCATTCAATCTGTTTTTTAATATTAATTTAAATATTTTTAATTTTCTTTGAGAATAAATTAATAATGTATTGAGCCTCCACGGTTAAGTATGACTTCGTACATCCGCTGAGGTAAGGAGTCATATAATATTTTTATATAATTGAGTGAAACAGTCTCCCAGGACCTTTTTATTCCTTTAATGAGTTTTGCTTCAGTTGAATACTGCCTGCCGGACTCGTACACCTTTCGTGCCAGCCATCCTTAAACATTTTCTATAATGTTTAGGTCGGGAGAGTATGGCGACCAAGTCAGTAATTCCACGTTTTGACCATCAATCCAGGACTTAACAATCCTGGCTGTGTGGATAGGTGCGTTGTCCTGCTGGAATTTCTATTTCAAGGGTCCAAAAATATCCTTGATTGCAGGGAAAGCCGTATTCAGTACATCTTTGTACGCAATGCCATTTATACGGCTGGCAAGAAACTGCAGTTCTATAGTGCCAAAGTATGTTATAGCTCCCCACACCATGACACCACCCGCACGGCTGTGCAATCGATCTAAAGTATGCTCTTCCTTTCTGAGATCATGAAAGTAGTAGGCATAGCCGTCAGGACCCTCCAAATTGAACTTTTTTCATCTGTAAGGACTACACGCTCTCACTCCTTAGTCCAGGTCATATTTGATCGACAGAAATTGAGTCGCTGCATCTTTCTAAGTTGGTTTAGAGGTGTTTTTTTTTAAATTATAGATGCTTTATATGTTTAGCATTCGAAATACACAGTCCGAACGCACGCTTTAACACCAGTTTTTTCCTTTATTTTTTCCTTATTTATTTTGGCGGCTGAGTCGTGGGAATTAGATGCGTGTCGTAGTATGATTCGCTTGTCAGCTGCTGTTATTACTGATGATGGCCGACCTTTCATGTATTTCCCATATGTATCCTTATTGCTTAAATATGCGGTAATAATTTTACGGCTGCGCTTAATATTTTTTGAGATTTGAAGAATAGAGTGCCCGCTCTCCCTGTAAGCCTTTATTTTGCCTTTTTCAAACTTGTCCAATAAATAAATAATAAACGTAAACACCCAATCAAGGCAACTTACACACAAAAAGTGACATGAAAACGAAAATGTGCTAATCGGCTGTCGCAAAAACACTTATGCATTTTTGTCGCACTTCAAAGAACAACGCAAAGCAAAATAACGGTACACTTCCAGAACTCACAGTTATACTTCGAATGAGCGAAAATTATAAAGAATAAACTGAAAAATAGAAGGAGCATGAAACATATTCAGAGTAGGGAGCTATTTTCCTTTAAACTGGTAGGTTAGAGAGTGTGCTAATCGGTTGTCGCGCGGTGTATGTATTTCTATATCAGAGAGCTAAAACAGGTATGAAATGTCCGATCAAGATCGAACGCTGACTCTTATATGTTATTATTTTTTCACTTTGTGTACTTAAACTGATCGTTTGAATTGAACGCGCAGTTAAAATCAAGCCATCCGCAATTATGCTGAGTGTTCGTTTCGGTAGAGTCACGGGTCGTGATCGAAATTGGTGGTTGATTTGAATTGATGCATATTCGTCATTTTTTTTTTCAAATACTTTAATTCCAAACATATACTTAATCAATATTCATTTGCTTTTGTAACCATTTTAGCTTTCATTTCAAAGATTTTTTTATTTTATCTGCATTTAATCATCAACTCTGACACTAAGTTCATAATTAAAATAAAATCAATATAAATATATTAAAATGTGTGTAAATAAATGTGATATAATGCACTAGGCATATGTTAAATTCTAATCTGAACTAAACACACACAACGATTATCAAAATCGACATAAACATCCCTAAACACTAAGTATTGTTATATCGCATTCTCTCCAGAGATTTAAGTAAATCATATCTAAAAAGTCGCAAAATTAATGCAGCAATATAATTTAAATATTTAATTATATAAAATGTTGTAGTTTTCTACGTTTCCTAAAATTTTAAAGAAAAAAAAGCTAAGTTAAAACTAGCTAAATAGCTACAAAAATTTTTATTTTTTTAATTCGAAAATGTATGTCTTAAAATCGTTAAAATCAGTGTATGAACGAGTTAGAGAGATATCAATAATATTCAGAAAAATTAGAGGTTCTCTAGTAATTATGTCAAAAGTAATAAAAAAAACGAAAATTTTTGAATAATCTTAAAAAAATTTATATTAGCATAGGAAAACAAAATGTTTTTCGATATATGGTTCTCCATATTTAAACCCCATTCTGACCCCATATTTGGTTTCACTAATGTAAGATCCAGAAAGTTCAAATTTGTAGTTTAGTGTATTCAATGTGCAGGCCAGACCACTTGGGGTACAAGTTTCGACAGACAGACATGGCTAATTTATCGGGAGATATGGCTAGGTTTTAGGAAATTCGATCTGAAATAAAAAGTCAAACTTCGCATACAAGTTAAGTCACGCGTAATCCCGTGGTTACGCACGACTATGATACACTTAAACATTTCTCGTTCTGTCATATAAAGAAATCCAGAGATAAAGATGTTAGTACGAGGATTGCTATATATATTTCTGGCCTAATAATGAAAATACGAATATTTATCAACTAATATGGTTTTATTGTTTTTCAAAATATTATCCATCAAGATTTATTCACTTTTGCATGAGCTCAAAGCAATTTTCGAAGCACTTTTTCCATTCCGATTGAGACACCTCCAAAACATGGTTTTTGAATGTTTCAACAGCATCTTTTGGCGACGAAAATCGTTGACCACGCATTATTTTCTTGATGTGTGGGAATAAAAAGGAGTCATTTGGTGTCAAGTCAGGGCTGTACGGCGGAGAACCCAACAATTCGACGTTTTGGCCGGTCAAAAAGGCGGTTTGAACCGATGTGTGAGAGCTCGCATTGTCATGGTGCACAATGACTCGTCTTCTCTTGTTCGTTTTTCGAATTACTCCAAAGACTTTAGGCAAACAAATGGTGGTGTACCACTCAGAATTGACCGGCAGACGTTGCTCAAGCGGATCAGTCGCCACATGACCAGTGTTGCCGAAGAAACAGGCGACCATTTGCTTCGAAGTACTTCTTCCACGAACAACTTTCGTTGGATTTGGCTCTTCTTGGAAGACCCACACGGTCGATTGCTGTTTTGTTTCGGGCTCATATGCATAGATCCACGATTCGTCACCTGCGACGATCTTATAAACGTCTTTGGAAACACCGCGATCGTATTTTTCAGCATTTCTTTCCACTAATCCACACGAGCTTTTTTTTGAACGATTGTCAAATCCAACGGGATCCAACTAGAACAAACCATTTTTACGGCCAGGTGTTCTTGCAATATCGAATGGATGCTGGTGGGAGAAATGCATAGGCATGCCTCTAACTGAAGGTATGATACATGACGGTCTTGCATTACCAGTTCACGTACGGCATTGATGTTTTCTGGCACAACGGCTGTTTTTGGACGCCCTTTACGGAATTCGTCTTTGAGCGAGCGTCGGCCACGATTGAATTCGTTGTACCAGATTTTCACGGTACTATAGGATGGTGCTTTATAGTCATACAAAGTCTTTAGTTCATCGATGCACTCTTGTCGTGATAATCCACGAAAATGATCACGAGTTAATTCCATTTGAGATGAATTTTTTAATTTCCTGTAAATAAAACAATTCACGATTAAATGAAAAAACGTTCTGAGTGATGTAATGCTAAAAAATGTCAAACTTTCCAATGGAAATGTCAGTTTGCACCTGGCAACACTTAGTGTTGCCTAGGCCAGAAATTTATATAGCAGCCCTCGTATAAGATCCTAATGCTGTTGATAGGTCTAAATATGTTTCCAAAAATTCAATGAACTTGTTTGTGCATTGGTTATAATGGTTATTTCTTAAATTGAATTGGAGATTTACATTTATAAATTGATATTAAATTTATAATATTCATTTCAAATAAAACATTACAAATAAATTCATTTATGTTAAGAATTAGAAAAGGCTAGATGAAATTTAATTTTGATCCCAAGCATATTTGATGTACTTATGCAGGTCCACGTATGGGTAAAAATTCAAAAATTAGAAAAACGGAAAAAAGAGTTTTCTTTATTTTCACGTATCTGTCTAATAAGTTTATCCTACAAAAAAATTTATTTAAAAACAAAACATTTTCAGAATACTTTATATTGAAGCAATAAATTATTATTTTCCTCAGGGAAATATAGAATTGCCATTGGCAAAGCGCGACCACCAATTGGCTTTTCAAGTTGGTAATTCTTGCACCTGCCTCCAGTTTTTAAAATGACCACACATTGATCTGCAAATAGTAATAAAATTAAACGATTGTAACACAGGTTTAATCAAACATATACCGTTGCGTGACCAGCATTAATCCGATCTTCGGTACAATGCAAGGAAGTGCCTGCAATTCCTTGACTCCTCCACTATTCAGCAAATCTAATAAAAGGGCACGATGTTTGTAAAAATGTATGCCGTTTCTTCGCTCTATTGCGGGCACAGATGGTAATTCCAAGATCGTATTAATCCGCATGAGCGGCAATACGTTTACTGCGACGTAGCTTTGGCTGCGTCTGAACATGAGGCTGTCTACACGTTAAGCGCCTTAAAGCACGACCACTTGTCGATTGAATTTGCTCGTCTTCATCTATTGATGAAAAAATCGCTGTTTTAGAGCATTGTACCTTTTTTAGTTCCTTGCTGTCGTACTCACTTGACACAATGATTTGTGGCTCCATTTCTGGCAGACTTGAACTAAAGTTATTCTCCTCTGATGCAAACGACAAGCATGTGGTCTCCTTTTGTACACATTCTGCGTTTAGATTGCTGTCGGCTCTGCTGGAAGCTTTAAAAGGGATCGTGCACTGACACAAGATTTATACAATTAATGAAGAAATTAATGAAGTTATGAATATGACTATAGAATTCTTATCACTTCGGTGGTAAACCAATGTCGGGGTTATTACGCCATTCGTACGCACGACCAGTAGACGCTTGATGGCAATTGAACTTGGCAGCACACGTCTAATGGACTCTTGAGTGGTATTTTTTGCCTTCTTTTGAAACACACAAGAATTACAGATAAACTTTTGGGCTATTGTTTCTATAGCTGCCTATATTTAGTATAAAACACTTCTGTCGATCGAACTTGTCTATGAAAAACACTGTACGTATTAAAAATTAAAAAACTAGTCGGAAAGTTATAGTCGGGACCCCAACTATAGGAATACCCGTTATTTACTTTTAGAAGTATGATCACTTCTATTACTGCCGTTAAGTTAAATCTATCTTAATACTATTAAATTGGCATCTTATATTAAAAACTGTGGGTGTGGTTTTTCGCGATTCGCTGGACAGAAGGGAGCTAGGCAAACATTTAAAATTAACGTGACATGCTTGCTATAATCTATAATCAAAGCACTCTCACAGCCAAACTGATCAGGAATAAATGTATTTAACAGGGACTGATATGGTCCTTCTTATTAAAGTATGTTTGTTGACCATAAAGTTAGGTACTCACTAACGTTGCGTCACGGCACAAAAAAATTCAGATATTTCCAAGGTGACTGTAACACATATCGGGTACTTTTCGACTTATTTAATTCGTTTAATCTTGTCCTGCGTAGTGAAGAGATTCAAGTGCCTTGCCATTCCTTTTCAGTTATCTTTATTCTTGGCAACAAACAACTAATATTTCGGAGATGAACGTAAATGTAATGAACTACAGTGTAGGTGCTACACATAAATTTTTCCATTCGACACCTTTTCTGGCAACTATTTCTTGATACCTTTCGTTAGTATCGCACCAGCAAAACTCAAGTGAAATAATGTGTCTTGCGATTCGCAAGTTCTTAAAAAATGCTAGTCATTGATAAAGAAAAACTCTCAATTTGCTGACACCTTGCGAACAGTATTTTGCTTTTGAGAGTACTCCACTTTAGCGAACAGTTTTCTCCGAAGTGAATACCTAGTTTAAGTTGTAATGTCCCTTCTATTTCTTCCAAATCTAGTCAATGTAAATGCGATTCCTAAATAATATCAGTGGTTACAATTAGATCGTTATAAAATCTTCAGTGATCGTCGGGATTATGATACATCTGACTAAATTGCAATTGTCAAACAAGACAAAAAAAAAAAAAACTTTATCAATCCTTAGCAGGAATTTATTACATAAATAATCGTTAAATCTAGAAGCTATCCCACAAGTATCCAGCTTACCATATTAATGTTGGCAAATGTTCGAGAAAACAGGTTGTAAACAGGTAGAACCTCTCAAAGATTCGGCAATAAGAAAATGCTTGTGTATTATATTGTATATTGTAACTTTCGTTTTTATCAATCATGCAAACCACCCAAATTGTGGTAAGGCTTCGATTCATTGGTTTAAACAATAATGCAAATCTTAGGATGGGTTCTTGAGTCGGTTTATACCAGCGCTAACCACAATTTATTGGCATGGGAAGTATTTTATTAAATACTTCATATCATATCAAAACATGCGCATGTTTCGTATAAAAAATTTAAGAACAATCAATTTTAACCAAATTACCTATTAAGTACATTTAATATTTTTGACCGTTATTAAAAGATACGGCAGCTTTGTTTATTAAATGCAAGTAAGATCTGCCTTAATGTTGCTACGAAAATTATTCTCTAATTTTGCATTTTGATTTTCATCAAATCCAGTGCAGTTTTTCAAATATATATTTACTAGTGGGCCCGCTTTTGCGTCCTTGCTTTGCTCGGACGCAGATCCCCACTTAAAGTATCAAAAATATTATAATTTAAATTATTTCGGCATTTGCACACTACTAAAGAGGTGGCGCCATCTATTGTTGGTGGCGCCATCTAACAATAAGCCCGTAATTCTTTACGGATTGGGGGAAATAGTACATAGATTTTACGAACATATTTTTTATTTTCAAAAATAAAATGCAGGTAAAAATTTAAAAAATGAGCTTCTGATTATATTTTATATTAGTAAGAATATAACCCTCAGATAGTTCATTTCATATGTACAACTAAGTGTCCAAAAAAATGCCTACTACAATGAAATACCCTTTATGCTTTAAACGTTATTGCCTTCAATATTTTGAAGGCAAAACACAGTAAATTTAACAAATTCATAAAGAAAGGCTATGTAATAAGTGTAAAGGGCTGTTTTATAAATAAAAACAAATTTCTTAATGTAGAAATTTCTTAATAAAACATTTTAATGGTACAGGGTATTAGAGGCTACATACAAAACTTAAGGAGCAGCAACGAATAAGTAAAGTCTTATCGTCAATTCTCACAGTAGCCGATTGATATGAACACACTTATGTGTGTAGGACTTGTAGGACTCTAGGACTTGTGGTTTCGCCATTACTGTGATATATCACTATATCACTATTGACAATGCTTTACTCATTCGATGCTGCCCCTTAAGTTTTGTATGTAGTCTGTGATACCCTGTACCATTAAAATGTTTTATTAAGAAATTTATACATTAAAAAAATTGTTTTTATTTATAAAACAGCCCATTACACTTATTATATAACCTTTCTTTATGAATTTGTTAAATTTACGGTGTTTTACCTTCAAAAATATTGAAGGCAATAACGTTTAAAGCGTAAAGGGTATTTCATAGTAGTAGGCATTTTCTTAGACACTTTTGGTTGTATGAAATGAACTGTCTGTGGGTTATTTGCTCACTACTATAACATAAAATCAGCTCTTTTAAATTGTTACTTGCATTTTATTTTTTGAAAATAAAAAATATTTATTAAATCGAATTAATAATGCATGTTCGCAAAATCTATGTACTATTTTTCAATCCGTAAAGCATTACGGGCTTATTGTTAGATGGCGCCAACTCCTTAGTGGTCTGCAAATGACGAAATAATTTAAATAATAATATTTCTGATACTTTAAGTGGGGATCTGCGTCCGAGCAAAGCAAGGACGCAAAAGCAGGCCCACTAGTATATATATATATATATATATATATATATATAGTGACATATTAACATATTTCACAGTATATATGTGCTCATTTACTGATCATCATTGTCAAAAAGTGGCAAGGTATCAATAGCCGTGTCCAAAAAGCTGGGATTTAGTTTTACCAGCAATATGTTTTCAAGAACATCCTGGCTTAATCTATTGCGATAGTCAGTAAGCACAAGTCTTAGAGTAGAGAATGCTCGTTCAATCGACACCTGTAAAAAAATAAAAATAAACAAATAAGAAAACTGCAGTTAATTTTGTCATTTGCATTTACCTGAGTAGGCGGCACGCCACAGCAAACATTACTAATTGCGTATAACTCCTAGTCGGTGTACCGTTTTCCATTCCAATAAGCTAAAACGTCCGTGTCCTTTCTTTGATAAGGATGTTTTAGATTCTAAATTTTCCTATATACGTCCATTGTACTGTTGACGTCCGTTGGATCATCTTGCGATAAGTACGCTTCCAACATAGCTTCGTCCTCTTCAAAAGAAGTGTATGGCATTTGATTTAACGTGGAATTTGGAGTTGAGCAACTATTGCCAGTAGGGTTAAAACTATATAGTCTATCCCAAATGGATTTCAAATGACATATTGCGTCATTTTTTTGTTGAGATGATAGTATATGTTGAAAGCGGGGATCCAAAAACAAGCAAGAAACTACGAATTTGTCATTTAACAGTATTTTCGTTCGTTTTTCTATAGGACTTAGAATTTGATTTCCAATAGTTTTTAATCATTGCATTTAGTATTTTTTCAGTATTTATCTTGAGCATAAGCCATTGAGCGTAAAATTTACTGTAGTGTAATTGTTCCTCTTGAAATTGAGGAATCCACATCAAAATTTTTTCGCGTGATTTATTTTTTATTAATTTTAATTAAAATATCTTTAGCTTCCAACAAGTTTTGTAACATTGTGTACGTAGATCCCCATCTGGTTGGGCAATCTAGTTGTGGCATTTTCAATTTTTTTAACTCAAATATTTCCCGATATCCATTGGAAGCTTTTCGAATACATTTTGTAACATTTCTGCAATTGAGTAGGCACTTCATAATGTCCAAAGATTTAATAACATCAAGAGCAACCAGCTGTGCTGTATGTGCAGCACAACGACAAACTTGAATATTGCCTATTAATATTTTGGGCACTGCTTCTATCAACTCAATTTTTTTGATGTACTCGTCGTTGCTGCACTCTTCGACGTCCTCTTTAATGTTTTGCTCCGAAACAAACGATAAAATGTTAGTTGCTTTAAGCATATTTGCACCGTTTTTATACCTTCACAAATTGGGTCAACGATATTCCTTATATTTTGTGAATTTAAAACATTAAAGGGAATGCTGTCTTCCGTTACCAATCCAATATATGATCTTAACAACTGTTCTTTGTTCACTTTAATTTTTATTGTCTTCATCCGAACCGCTTTATTTGAGGAACTTGATGATGCTGACGGTTCAATATTCTCAAGACTTATATCAATTTTGTGTTGTTTTAACAAATGAACTTTTAAATTTGACGTTCTATTATTCTTAAGAGAATGTTTACAAACATTGCATATTGCTAGTCCCTCGGCTTCTTTATTTTCCAAATAATTCCACACAAGACTTGCTGCCATAGCTGACGAGTTACACGTGTGTAACTCTAGCGCAACCGAAATAAAGGAGAAGTGGGAAAAAGCAACACAAACGAAATGTCAAAAGCTGAGAATGGCGACAAAATCATAAACAGCCAAAAAAAAACGAATGCATCGTCTTTTTCGACGGCGACAGGCGATTAGTTTCAAAAGACGACGTTAGCTGCAGCGTCCTCTTTCGGCTACGGCGGAAAACAGTAGAAAAGCAAAACAGCAGAAAACCGAAACAAGGCGACTGCAGTCGAATTTTGATAATTGTAGCTGTTTGATGTGGCACGCAGCATAAGCAGCAAAAAGCGAAGATTTTGCAACTGATGCTGACACAACTGCAGTTTTTTAAACGCTGGAAAATAATCAGCTTGTATTGGTTTGGAGGACTGCTGTATAGGTGGCCGAACAGAGCCCAGTGCGCTGCTCGTAGGCTGATCTGACCACTGCACTAAGGTCTGCTGTCATTAACTAATGATCCTTTTGTTTATATACTTAAAAAGTTATTTAAAATATATTTCATTAAGTTCTTTAAATTAATTAACACATTTGTGTTTACTTTTGAAAGCACTGGTTAAATAGTTTCATAACACCACCTTTCCAGTTGCATTTAAAATATTCGTATATTCAATATAACTTCTTAGGTAATTATTCCTCGTAGATATTAGGCAATTTGATATGTATCCAAAAATTTTTCAGAGGCAATCATTTGTTGCGCCCCCATCATATATAATCCCACAAAACCAAGGGACCCCAAAGATTTTTATATTAAAAGGTTAATATAAATATTATTATTTAAATAATTTCGATATTTCTACACCACCAAAGCGATAAAATGCATATATTCGATTATCGCACTAATGTGCGCGCTGCCAAGTCATTCAATTCAGTATCATTACGAATATCTCATATGTAAAATAGAGTTAATTCAAGAAGCCCTTTATTTTGTATGACAAAGAACACAATATAAATCTCTGCTTCGTTCACAGGAACAAAACACAACAACATTTGCGATCTTGCTCGCACTTACGCACTTGCGAAGCGGCCACATAAACAAATGCTCTCTTGCTCTCTGGTTCTCTTTCAGTTGCTCACGCGAAAATTGTGTATGTATGCGTACACACGCATTGAACGTTTTCAATGCTTGCTTAGCGAGATTGAATTTAATGTAATTTAAATAATTATTATTTTTTAAAATAGCTTTCAGGTGAATTTAAAAAGTAAAATACCCATACGAATCTCGAAAAAAATTTTCTGATTATTATAAAAGAATGCAAGTCTTTAGGACATGTGGTTTGGTCATTACTGTGATATATCAGTCAGTCAGTCATACAGTCAGTGAGGACAAAGTATTTTATATATATAGATTATATTAAAACAAACACAGCAAGCCTTATGATAAAGTTTTTTTATACCCTATGCCCATTAAAAATGGTCAAAAAGAGTATTATGTGTTCCGCAAATTGTGCGTAACCGACAGAACTAGCCTTGGCAGACTCCCTTAAGTATATGTACATATATTATAGATCATTAGCAGAGTCGATTACAACATGTCCGTCTATCTGTCCGGAGGGAGGGATCTGTTTGAACGCATCGATCACAAGATTTCTATCGGACCACTATACCATAGAATCGATCCATCGAAAAGAAAGTTTTATTAAGAAAACCGTGTTTTTCAAGGGGTATTCTTCTGTAAAATGGTGTATTCTATAGTAAATAAAGTCCCTCAAAATAATCCCCGATCTCGATTTTCAGGCCCGAAGATATCCGTGCCCATCTCTGGCTGACACCCAGCAAACATAATTTTTCTATCCTGAGTACCAAGATTTCTCGGTACATCTCTCTTGCACATTAGTAGAGATTTTAGGAAAGGCCTAAAGGAAAATAATTTCATAAATAAAAAAACCCAATGTCACACCAGATTTAATAATGAAAATTACGTAGTTTCGACTGATGGAAAAGTGGATAATAGCCCAACGATCAAAGATGGAAATATGTCCACTAGTTTTTTTGCAATAGTGTTGAGGTGGCATCATAAATAGCATGTGTTCAGAAGAAGTTAATTTGTATCCTTAATGTCATAAATTCTACGAAAAGATAAATTGCGCAGCATTTAAAGAATATACATTAAAAGCTGTCAAACTTTTGACTGAAATATACCCTCACAATTGGTTTACTCCTACCGATCACAGAATTTACGCTCATGACAGATTTAATTGAGAACCACTGCCTACCAACTGAAGTATTGTCTTAAGCGGCACGGGAATGCAAGAAGAAAAACTTTAATTTAGATCTACAAATACTTGCTAGATTTCACGAAACAGACGAGACGAAGAACTTTTTCATATGCTGACAGACTCTTAAGATTCACTTATTGCATCCTTTTGACATTGAAAATCACAAAAGGATTAAGGGGTCCGATTCGAACCAACTTTGGTTTGGATGTACAAGGCTATTAAAAATGCATATTATATTAGTAAAGTTTAGATATCTTTAAAAACAAAAATGTGTCTAACACTTAACCTGGGTTTAAGACCGATCGGTCCAATGACAGATATATGATATCTTGAACCGATTTAAACCAATATTAATAGAGATATATATGACAACAGAATATAAAGTTTGCAAGTTTGGCTAACATATTTTACACATTTTCAACTGATTACTCCAATGGCAACTATATGATAAAGTAAATCCGATTTGATCCAAATAACATATATATTGTGTGAGATTGGTTTATATATCTCTAAATCACAAAATAATTTTATACTAAAGGTCACGCCGCTTTACAAGGAAGTCGTCAAAACCGATATAAAATAATATATTGCATTCTCTCCATAGATTTTACTCAATCCTCTCCTTGACGCCGCATATTTAATGACGCTATGAAAATCGTCTTTTTCAACTTTTCCTAGAATTTTGTTTTTCTCCATATGGGACCCCATATCTATCAAATTTGGTTAATGTAATAGCCAAATAGTTTAAATTTGTTTTTTAGTGTAATCATTTTCATTTGTCGCCCTTTTTGATCTAACAACAAGTCCGTAATTCTGTACGGATTGACAAATAGTACATAGATTTTGCGATCATGCATTTTTAGTTCGATTTAATAAATATTTTTTATTTTCAAAAATAAAATGCAGGTGAAAATTTAAATAAGAGCTTCTGATTTTATCTTATACTAAAGGTCCCGCTTTTACGTCCTTGCTTTGCTCGGATGCAGACGCACACATTTGAATTTTTAGAAATGTTTATATTAAAAGGTAAATATAAATATTATTATTTAAATTATTTCGATATTTCCACACCACAAAAGAGGTAAAATGCTCATTTTCATTTATGGCCCTTTTCAACCTAGTGGCGCCATCCATTGTTAGTGATAAAAAGCATATAATTCGGCACGGATAGGCAAATAGTACATTAAAGTTGTATGACAAGAACGCAATATAAATCACTGCTTCGTTCACAGGAACAAAACAACAACAACATTTTCGATCTTGCTCGCACTACGCACATGCAAAGCGAACACAAAAACAAAAAATTACGCACATGCAAAAGCGAACACAAAATCAAATGCCATGGTTCTCTTTGCGTCGAGTCTAACTGTTTCTCTCTGGCTCTCTTTCAGTTGCTCACGCTAATAGTGTGTATGTACGCGTACACACGCATTGAAAGTTTTCAATGCTTACTTAGCGAGCGTGCATTTAATGCAATTTAAATAATGTTTTTTATTTTTTAAAATATTCAGATGGAATTAAAAAATTAAAATACCCATACGAATCTCGAAAAATTGTTTCTGATTTTTTAAAAAAAATTTCAAGTTTCTAGGACTTGTGGTTTGGCCATGGCTGTGCCAGGACAAAGCATTATATATATATAGATTAGTGAACAAATAACCCACAGAGAGTTCATTTCATACAACCAAAAGTGTCCAAGAAAATGCCTACTACTATGAAATACCCTTTACGCTTTAAACGTTATTGCCTTCATAATTTTTGAAAGCAAGACACCGTTAATTTAACAAATTCATAAAGAAAGACTATAAAATAAGTGTAATGGGCTGTTTTGTAAATAAAAACAAACTTTTTAATGTAGAAATTTTTTAATTAAACATTTTAGTGGTACAAGGTATTAGGGACTACATACAAAACTTAAGGGGCAGCAACGAATAAGTAAGTAATAGGTTGCAGGTGGAATTAAAAAATAAAAGTACCCATACGAATCTGTAAAAAATTATTCAGATTTTTAATAAAAAAAACTTCAAGTCTCTAAGACATGTGCTAGACCATCGCTGTGATATATCAGTCAGTCAGGACAAAGCAATTTATATATATAGATAAGGTCGGACCTTCCACATTAGAAACACCCGTAATATACTTTTAAGAGCTTGAATAATTAAAAAAAATAAATCTAATAACTACTTTTACTTAGCGTCGGAGATGCCTCCTTAAATACCTGTTACATACATTGTAAAAAACACAATATACCTTTTATCGTAAATTTGTTGTCATAATTGATTATATTCAAATAAGAGTGTTGGTCATTTAGCTGCTGTACTGCTTTAAGAACATCTCTGAACCATTTGATGTTATTCTGGCTCAACCAATTGTTGCCAATCATTTATGAACATCGCAAGCTCTTTACCCTGAAACTTTGCTTTTTTCAAACCCTGTCACCTAGCCTATAATAATATCAAGTTATCTTTTCTTTACGTAACATGGCTATTTTCAACAATGAGCCCAGAACAACCAAACCAAAAGCAGTATCATGGCATCTGTCAGGGAGTATTCTTAAAGACCGTTTCAATACGCACTTTTTCTGTGCAAAAGTGATAAGAATGAAAGTGTCGTTTTAAATATTTTGTTGTTGTTTTTGAATTGGAATTACTTCCAAAAAGCAACGAGATTTTTTATTATGCTAAATATAAAGTACCGTTACACAGCTGTGCGTCAAAATCAACCAATTCAATTTGTTATACAAACGTGCTTTTTATATGTCGCTATACTTTTAATTAACTAATTACTCAACCTAACCTTGAAACTATACAATTTGTCTCTAACTTTGACTTACTTTAAGCTCTATAAAATTTTGACCCCATTCGACCACTTTCAAATTTTAAAAGTGGATTAACTAACAGTTAATGTGAGATATCGTGAGATAAACTTGAAAAACATATTTTCCTTAGGTTCCCTCGGCTTTAAAAAAAGTAGATCTGTTTGAAATATGGCGAAAAGAATGCACAAAAAAAGGACAATTTGATGCCGTTTGGAAACACGTTGTTGGCAAAATTTAAGATCGTACAATGTCGGATGAAGTGGAAAAACAAAATAAAGAAACATTACGTTTTTTCCGTTAAACTAGCTCAAAAGTGGAAGAAATGTCACAGAAGAGTAGATATTTTCAAGAAAGGAAATCGTGCGCGGCTAAATTCAGAATTGAAGATTGTGATAAATGGAACTTTTAAAAAAACAACTTCAATTGTTGGTTATTCACGTCTGCCATTCAGGGCAAATTCAGAATTTGGAAAGGAATAGAAGCCACAATCCTTTCAACTAAGCAAGCTGATAGTAATCTTCTCGTTCGTGCAGCAGCAACATCAGCTCAGAAGCAAGGTGATTCCGATTTAGCTGCTGTCCTTAAAGAGAGTATAAAAAACCCAACAAGGCCAGCAAAAATGCGTAAAATGTGTACACAAGTTTCCGAAAAGCCAATTACACTTTCTGCGGATGAGGCTTTAACTTTTCTTCTTGAAAATAATTTTACGAAAGAGCAGTACAATTCAATACGACAAGAAAACAAACTAAAAAACTGCGATATATATCCGCAGTTATTATTATTCCCTTATAATTGTCGACCTTATTGTATCAAAGCGGAATTGTTTGATACTTCCACCTAAAATAATTGACCTATTATGAAGCTACGAAACGATAGAAGAATTTGAACCTGGCAACGAAGACGATGATATTATGTGAAGAATCTCTTTATGATTTAAATTTAAGAAATGAATTAGATTTAGTCAAGTACTTATTGTTTTACTTTAATTTAAATAAACGAATGACTTTCATGTTTGGATTAATGGTTGTAAAAGGGTTAATATTGATTTTTGGTGTTTAATGGGTTAATTACCATTTATTTAACAGAATTATTTTTACTCTTGAAATGCTTACAAGTTTTGATTCGAATAACATGATTTGTTGCCTTAATTAATTTCGCACAGAAAAAGTGGTCATTTGACCCAATGTGCGGTGTGAAATGAGAATTTTTTTTTAAATAAAACACTAATTATTAATGGGAAAGTAAAAACATTTTATTCAAAATATTGGCCATTGTTTTCTACACATTTTGCCCACCTTTCTGGCAATTTTCTTTCGTGTCTTTGAAGCAAATTTACACAAGTGTTTTTTCGGTTTCCATCTGTCTTTCATTGAATTCAAGTGCCACCCAATTTTTATACTTTTGGATATTTCCCATAGCTTTTAAATGGTCAGAATTTCTTTGTTGTGCAACATTTAATAATGCTGCAATTTGCTTTTGATTTAAAGTGTCATCTCTATTCAATATCGTTTGCAATTCGGCGTCTTAAATTTTTGGTGGTCCTCCACGTTCTTCATTTCTCACATCAAAATTATTGTTTCTAGACCATTGAAAGCATCTTTGGCATGTTGCTTCTGATAGTGCATGATCACCATGCAGTTGCTTTCATTTCATATGATTTTACTTTTGCTTTTACTTCTGAATAAACAGAAGCCGCAGTCAAGGCATAGACGAAAAGCAAAAAGCAACAAAAATCGAAAGTCGGCAGCAATAGCATTATTTCGGTTTTCTGCTATTTTGCTTTCCATTGATTTCGTTCGTAACCGCTTTTGCTATCGTCGACTTTCAGAAGTATCGGCAGTCGCAGTCGCAAAAAGTCGACGGCGTCGACTTTCGGTAGCTTTTGCTATCGTCGACTTTCAGAAGTATCGGCAGTCGCAGTCGCAATAATTCGACGTATTCGACTTTTCGTGTTTATTATATATACACTATACACTACTTATAAAAACGAAATTAAATAATTTTATAATATAAATTTAATATGTATAAAATAAGTTACAAACATGAACGATTTGAGTTATAAAAATATTGGAGGCTGCTTTTCCGCACTTTAAAAATTTGTTTAACGACATTCCATGATGTTTCCAACACGACAATGCAACAATTCACACTGCACGGGTGATTAAGTGTTGGAATGAGGCAGAGATAGTCAATTTGATGCAGTGGCCGCCTTACTTTCCGGACATTACTATCATTGAAAACGTATGGAGATGGCTAGCTCACAAGCTGACAAAAAGAGTTAATTAAAGGAATTATGAAAGTGTCAATTTTTCTACTACGTTTAAAAAAAAAAATTATAATTTAATATTAAGAAATAAAAAGAATATTAATTTTTAGTTTATTTCGTGGCAGATTGATTTGAAAATTATGGAGAATAATTATGGAATTTTAGCTTTTTCATTTTTTTTTAATTTACCAAAACTTTTGCTGCCAGGCATGTGCTAACCTGATGACGCGCAGTGTATTCTAAATATTTTTTACAGATCTCATAGCAAACAAACAAAAAAAATTTAAGGACTCGTTCACAACAAATGTTCCCTAATGAAACATTTGTTTTTTTTCCGCTCACTTCATATCGGTATGGTAGATATTTAAAAAATTTAAAAGAATTTAAGAATGTTTTTGCGCCCTAACGTTTCATTGTGTGTCGTTTGGAATACGGCGAAGATATCTCGCTTTCAATAGATATTATTCAGCGGAGATATGTCGTTTACAAACAACATACCTAACTTCGCCTGCGAAACCTGCTAGGCAGTGATTTGGCATATATATCTCAATTCGTCTTCATGAAAACTAATTGCATTTCCTTCGTTATATTCGTTTAGCTTCTCAAGATCCCGAGGACTTTTATCGTTTGGATCCAAAAAAATCCACAGCGGAAAATGCGTATGATATCTATGCCATGCTCTGTCAGGAGGAAACGCGAGATACGAAGCGACTATTCTTGCTCAATGCTTTGGCCTCACTTTGCCTATCGGCCTCTACTGGCTCGCCGCATAACAATTTACGATTCAGCACTGAGGAGCTTCTATACTGGTGGGTAACGAGTGTGGTCATTTAATCTTTTACTTATCACTTACATGTACTTGCAGCCTAAGTGCCTCATTGGTTCACACTTTTACACAAGTACGTGCTGCAGCCCTTCGTACGATTCGCTATACGCTTAGTTCACGCAAGGACATTAAAATATTTAATTCGCTGCAACTTCAGCACCTGCTGTGTCGCTCCATTGATTTGATGCTTAAGAACGATGATGAACGCGTACAGGCGCTGAAACTTGTTCGCAAGATGCTGGCTATAGCACCTGAGGATATCAGTCCGGTAGTCGTTAGATGTCTAGTATCACTAGCTGATAGTGGCATTGATGAAAGTGACAATTTGTTGCGTGCCTGCCTAGCAACGCTTGCTGAGTTTGCTGTGCTAAATCCAGCATTGCTCATTGTGTGTGGCGGCGTCACTTCTATTACGCGAAACGTGCTTGAATGTCACAATCCACGTATTGCTGAAAGCCTTTGCGGTGTACTGCTTTATCTACTCGAGTGGCCGCAGACCCGCAATATTTGCGGGGTTCGGCTTTGATTGCCTGGCGGCACCCTATTGTGATTTTACTTATAGACTAGGCATAATGGATAAAAATAAGTACATTAATTATTATAAGTAAGTTCGCAATATATTTAAAGCTTTAATTGACCTATTGCAGAGATGCACGTGAACTGCGTTATAGAAGCTGTCGCTTGGCTCTATTATCCGTGCTTCGGAGTTGGACAGGCACGCTCGAATTTTGTGATCCAAGCAAGCCTTCAGGCTTAAAAGCAATAGTTGATGCTTTATATTTAAATCAAATTGAAGTTCGGGTGAGTATCCAACCGTTTAAAATCTTTTCACGAAATTGGCGCGGCAAAAACATACTCAGGTTGAAAGTTTAATTTGGTATTAACTTTGAACACCTTTTCACTACATGTTAATTCAGCTTATTACCTGAACTGCGACCTGACGCATCTGTAGTACCCACATAAATTCTTTTTTATTTTTTATATAAATTTCGGAATATGTTTGCACATAAGAGAGAGTCAATTTATCAATTTTTTTTTTCCATCAAATTTGTGTTCTTTGAAGAATTATATATTTTCATCTCTGAGAGACAAATAAACAATATTTTTCGACCGATCTTTCCTGTGACAGGATTACCCCGATTGAGCTATACCGATTTGAACCATGAAATCATGTAATAGACCAACACAGATGCATATTTTGGCGGTAGGACAAAAAGCAAGATGTAGTATGAAAAACTTTTTGTTGTTTGAAATACCTTAGGTAAAACTGTACGGGCGATATAAGAAAAAATTGTCGTAAGACTTTGAAATGTTACAGCTATGAAAATGTTCGTTTTTGATGTATCACACATATCTGTTAAAATTCGTACGGACAATATCGAATAAATAAATATCTTGGGATATCTCCCATCTTTTTTTAAGTCAAAGTAGAACTAAATAAAGTACAATTTTATAAACCCAACTTGCAAACCAATAAAATAGCTGGGCCCGTAGCTGCGCTGTTGCACCTGAATGCGTGGAGTTTATTCAGACATCGATTTCCAAGAGAAGTGTCGTCATTTTCTTTTCAGTTATAAAATTGATGAAACCATGCTGTCATTCTGCACCAGGTTGGGCTTTTTTGTACGAAAAAATCCCTGTACTGTGACGAAGCTTAGTTTTATTTAAAAATTGAAATGTATTTATTAAGTTTAACATCGTTCGTCACAAAATTGTATATTGAAAATTTTTAAGCTAGAATATGCTTTCGTCATAGATTTTTACTAAGAATCTAAGTTTGTCCTACACATTGTGACCAAAACTGATTCAAATCGGTTCACTATATCATATTGCTGTCATATTACCGATCATACATAAATATTGTTGTAGTTTAAAAAACTTAACCAAACTGATATATATATATGAATAAGCATTATTGTAGTATACACGCGAAGCAATAATACCTGCTAATGATTGTTTTATACGAACGCTAAAAAAAGTAGGTCGCTGATTTGTATAATAAGGGATCATGTCATTCATGAGATACTAATTTCTGATATGTCGAATCACCCCAATAGCTTTGAAAATTATAAGCAATATCAACTGCAGTGAATGCATCTAAGTTATAACGAACTATAGTTATATCTTAGGTACAGCAATGTTTCGAAAAGTCTTATTTACTTTTACTATGCATGGCCGGGGTAATTCCATATTTGTATAAGTTTTTCAGAATTTTTTATAGTTTTTTTTTTTTACTCTTTTCCACAAAAAAATACTACAGAGTTGGCAGTAAAAATAATGAGCAACTCGCATAAATAAAATCTTCGTCAAACATTTTTTTCATAATTGATTTAAAATGTAAAATTCTTTATACTATTAACATTAATTAATATTGACAAAATTAATTACAAATACAAAGTACAAATATTCTGTAGAGTATATGTTTTTACACTGAAATGAAAAAATAATACATTAATTATATATTTAAAATAACATTTTAGTTATTTTTATTTATTATTTATCTTTAACTTACCTTAAATATTGACAAACAGCTAAATATATATTTATGTACGTTTTAATATCTTTGTACATATACTAACGTACTTGTATTCGCAAAGTACCATGAAATTAAAAAAATAATAAGACGAGCGCGTTTATTATGTGCGAGTTTATTTTTTATTCGATTTATAAGTGCATGGTTATTTATAATGTGTTTTATATGTGCACGATTTTTTATAACAAACTTAAAAAACTAAATCTATCTTAGAATCTGAGTGAGCCAGAAACCGCAATCATTTTGCTTACATTTTGTTTCCTGCAGCTGCCTACACAACCATTGTCGCGCAGTTATATTATTGAGAGGGGAAATTATGCTATGTATGCAACTTGTTTATTGGTAATTTTTAAATTTTTTGTTTATTATTTTTGATCTGTAGATGCGTTTGTCGTGAGAT
This sequence comes from Drosophila sp. st01m, assembly GCA_018901795.1. Classification (NCBI taxonomy): domain Eukaryota; kingdom Metazoa; phylum Arthropoda; class Insecta; order Diptera; family Drosophilidae; genus Drosophila; species Drosophila sp. st01m. The sequence continues at coordinate 134,579 of JAEIFG010000911.1, read as the reverse complement.
TGTTAATGTGCTGTTCAATAAGATTTTCATTAATATCTATGACATGGTATCACTGCATACACCAGCGTTTCAAATGATTTTAATGAAATTTGCAAGATAATGAACAAGTGGTTATCTGACGACAGACAAACCGAAGTTTCACCATGTAAGAGCTGTTCCTTATTTATTTAAATAGCATTTGAATATTATCAATATCCTCTAAAAGTCTTTCTATTTGTTCACAGGCTATTATTGCTGTTTGCGCATCTGTTTTTCTTACGTAAATATATCTAAGTTCATCATTATTTTGGAAAAATACTTCATTACTTTCGTCATTACCAATCATTTTTTTCTAATATCGTTAATATTTGCATTTAAATATTCTAAATCATCAGTATTTGAAAATTTTTCCCATAAAGTTCAATCAATCTCATTTTTGCCTTCCTATGGTTTTACTCGTAAATTAAGTTTGTGTAGCACCCAATCTAAATATTTAGTTTTGGATTTGTTAACTGTTGTGATTATATTCATGTAGGTCTCGTAAATAGCTGTCTTATTAATATGAATAAATTGGTGCTTGAAATTTTTTGGTAGTTTTATATTAACTACTTCTAGTAAAATGAATCCATTATTTGTTTTGATTTCCGATGTCTTTATTGTCTGGCTCCCGATTATTTGTATTACCGACAGGATTATTGTCATCATCATCATTGTCTGGAAAGGTTTCATTTGGTTCCCTGTAATATTTAGATTTATTTATTTTCTTTTTCTTCTGAAATGCCGTTTTATAATGAACTATCTTGTGCCCTTTGGTTTTGAATTTCGTATCGACTGTTGTCTATTTGTGTAACGTTAGAATTTTTTCTGAACGGGTTGTGTGATTTTTTAGTTTTCTGCAAATTCTTTGAAATTTGTGGATCAATCTCATGTTCCTTTCTGTTTTTATTTATTTTGTCAATTTTAGTTTTTTTTTTTTCCTGCATATTTTTTATTGGTTGTTTGTTGTATAAAAATATATCAGCGGGTGTTCTACCAGTTGTTCCGTGTATTATTTTATGGTTATAAATGTAAGCTATTTCCTGCATTTCTGTACCTGTATGTTCAATATTTTTTGTTGTCAATATAACCCTCATTTTTTCGTTAATAGTCTTATGAATTCGTTCGATGTCCGCTATTCCTGTTTTGTTTGTATTGTATTCTATGGCTACATTTTCAGATTCTAACCAATTTCGAAGACTTAAGCTGTTCATTCCTGTATCTCTATCTGATTTAATTAACTTGGGTTTTCCCATTGTGTTGAAAATTGTAAGTAATGCTCCTTTTACATCGAGCCATGTTCTTGCTTCTGTTTCTACGGCCATCATGAATTTGAAATAAACGTCAATGCAAGTCAAATAATTTCTTCTATTATTCATGGTAATAATCTATCATGTATTTTTCTCTGATTTTGTTAAGTTTTGGTGTAATTTCCATTGGTAATTTGGTAAATCTATGTTCTGCTTTAACAAGTTTGCAAATTTCACATTTATTAATTATGTTTTGTATTAAATTGTGATAATCGGGGAAATAAAAATTTGAAGCTTTAAATTCATTTAAGTTAAGTCTTCCCATACTGGGTGACTCTTGCTGGATGCCCACAACGACATTACCTTAGGTTGTGGGGGCGTATACCCCGCGCTGTATCCCTTTCTTAATCCCTTATGTTCCCCCAAAGAAAGATGATTCAAGAATTTAGATTAAGTTTTCGTATATTATAATATTTAGTTTGACAATGATGGTCTTTGGTCGTCCAACTTGAACTGCTTTTTTTTTTTTTTTCCTTTTCTTTTTTTTTCTTTCTCCCTTTTTTTTTTTTTTTCTATTTTCTTCTTTCGCCCGGCTTTTTTTTTCTCTTTTTTTGTTTTTTTGCGTGTGAATGGAATTGGGGGGGAGAAAACTTTGTTTGAGTTGCATTCTTTTGTTGCTGACTTCTGTTGACTTGCATTTTATTGTTGTTACTTTGTCAACGGGTCAGCGACTTATGGCGGTTTTACAGTGGAGGCAAGAGCGAGGTGGCGTAAGTGGGGTATCGCAGGTCTGCTAAAGTGTTTATTGATCGTATTTGAAGTGAGAGGGGGGTGAACAGCGAGCCGTGAACAGCGTCAAGTGCTGTGTCTTAACTCCTCCCCCTTAAAGATCTGCGTCCCGCAGATTTAATGATGCTTTGGTTGCACAGGAGTGGGTGGTGATTCTGTATCCGAAGCCAAGTCGTCGAGCTTTGGTATCCCCTGAGTAGTTGTCAACTTTTTTCCAAAGGAGGTACACCAGAGCCAGGAGTACCAGGGCAAACGTCACCTCGGTGAAAAATTAAGCGAGCAGCTCCAGAGACACGGTTGACACCTTTTGCAGGTTCTTCAGACTCACGTCATGCACGTATTCCAATGACAACTGGTAGTCGGTGGCCGTCACATGGGTTAGTACCGCCGGCAGGGGCATCAAATGGCTCTTGGAATAGCTGCTATAATTTCTTTTTGCAACGGATACCGTTTCGTTGTCGAGTCGGACGATAAAGGAACCAGTTAAGTCGTAGTCCCTTGTGCCAGTTGCTTCCGTACCATTGAAGTTCGTTAAGAACAGGATGCCGTCTTCGATCAGCTTCACAGTCTCTCTGTTATTCCTGAGATACGCACATTCCGTATGGCCGCCCTTCAACAGTCGCGGGATGCAGCCTTCCTCTTCTAACTTGAATAGGTCTCTCTCCTGGCAAACAGTGGTGTTGCCTATAGAGAGACAGCCACCCAAGACAGCGTAAGTCTCGCTGTCATCTAATGCCAGGTCGTCATACTCCAGGGCCACCTGCTTCCCCTCCTGTATTCTCTGTCGAGCACCTTGGGGAATGCCAACACGTATAGCAGCATCGTCCCGTTGGACAGGATGGATGGACGAGAGAACTCCACTGCTTCGATTGCGTTCTGGTACGGGAGGTTGTCAACCTCGTCCAGTATTGCCTCTAGCTCACCATGGTCCAGGAGATTGGTGTTTACCACCCCAGTTTTGGCCAACTGGCATGCTCTGGCAATTTCTTTCGCCTGGCCCGCCAGAATAATGGCCTTATGCAGGATGGTCGTAGTGGCTTGCAAATCCCCTTCCATCGAATTCACCTTTGAGATGATATTGTTGATGTTCCCGACCATTTCGTGGGTCGCATCAAACAGGCGGGTATTGATCCTGATTTGCTGGTTATTATTTTTCGCCTCCGTGTCTTGTTCCTTCAAAATTGCACTCCAGTCCGAGGCGTCCGGTGATCCGGCCACCCATTTCCATGCCGATCCCAACCAATCAATAGAGCGTGGTTTCCTCCGCGGCGCGCCTGCCATCCTCCCAATTGCCTCCGCTGCTTCGCTCAGATAATGAGCCACTAAAGCTTCCGTTTTTTTGTTCCGCTTTCGCCGTTGCCTCCCGCGATATTTCATCGATGGCCTTTTGAAGACGCCATTGACACACCAAATGCTACCCTATTGTATTGGTACTACGGGGGCTTCATACTTAAAATTTTGGATAGCACTTATCGCTTGGGATAGGGCCAAGCTTATGGTTTTCGGAAAAGGGAAAGGTTTTACATTTAGTTTAATACAATGTTACAATATAACAATAGTGAAAATGTGTTACAGGTTGGTGATACAAAATTAAATGTGTACTATAATTATACAAAGTTTGGTGTGCGTTTGTGTGTGTTTTATCTAATGTTTATCTTATCATGAGAGAGTGAAACGTTGGCCACTTTTATTTTTGCAGATTTTACTATAGATTCTTGCTCCTCTCCCTTCTTCTTTTTCATATTTTACTTCTATTTCAATAAAAAAAAATTTTATATTTTTATTGTTGGTTCCCCTTTTTTATAATTTTGCTTATTTCATTTTTTTTGTTTTATTTTTCTTTTTTTTTCTTTTAACTCCTGATATCCGATTTATGGAATGCTTTACCGGACTTGGTCTTAATCGTGACCACCCTATTTTCCTGTATCTCCTCGGCAGTAAAGCGTGGCTTTTCTTTCGTCTTGATTTGCTTGTTCCTAATGAACACTGTTTCTCCTGGCCCGTATTCGAGCGGTCGGGACCTATTCTTGTTAAGATTCGAGCCGGCCATAGTCTGTTTGTGTTCGATCAAGCCCCTTACATCTTCTAAGGTTTTTCGCTTAAAATCCGACAAACCTTGGTAGTTAATTTTCGACGTGCGGTCGAAGAAGATATCAACTGGTCTTTTGTTTTTGACCGAATGGACAGAGTTATTGTATCTGTCTACGACGATGGGGGCTAATTCCACGCTCTTAAAGGTGGGGTATTCGTGCTTTAAGCAACGGTAGATTTCCAGAAAGGTTGAATGAAACCTCTCTATCTGGCCGTTGACCTCACTCTTCTGTAGTATAACTCGATTTGAAGTTCCCTAAGGTAATTCAGAACGGTCGGGCAAAGAAGGCCTCTTTCATTGCCGGAAACAATAACCCTTGGCACTGTGAAATAGTGTAGGGCCTCGAGCAATTTCTCACGTAGATGTATTGCTGATTTGGATTCCAAGGGAAAGAGTTTAGCAAATTTTGTGAATTTATCGATGCAACTGAGATAAAGCTTTTTTTCCAGTGTAAACACATCGATATGTTGTATTTCACATGGATAGCTCGCTATCGGAGTTGGCTGGAGAGCAGGCTTATTGGGGTGTCGGTCGTATTTGAATGTTTTGCAACATTCGCAAGAGGACACTTGTGCACGTATGGTGCTAGCCATTCTAGGGAAGTAGAATCTTTCTAGGAGATGAATCCGTATTTCTTTACATCCCCTATGGGCCCTGCGATGTTCTTTTTTCAATGACATCACAAATCTCCTCTTTTTCTGTCAGGTCCACTACCAGCTTCTGCATTATACGAATTTTATACAGGCTAAAATTCGCTAAGCAGCAAGTTTGTAAGTCCTGAAGGTAAGGCTCGGGGATCTTGATTCCGTTTAGGATTGATGGTCTCAGATATTTCCGTAGTAGCCTCGTTAGGTCGGATTTGGTTTGCTCATTAATGGGAATTCTATGCCGAACATGTCCCATGTGCGGATATTCGCAAACATTCGGCGAGGTTAGGGTCAAATATCAGTTGATTTCGGTAAACATTGATAGGATCTTCGACGTGGGGTATTGGTTGTGTAGCTGCTTCTAGAGCGCTATGTACCGTCGCGGCGTCAGGGCCGAAGTAATTTACGTGTGTAGTGATTTGCGAGAGAGCGTCAGCTACAACTTTGGATTTCCCTGGCTTGTAGATGAGTTTACAGTTATACTCCTCGATTCGGGATTTCCAACGCTTCAATTTGGCGTTAAAGTTTCTGTTGCCTAGCGCGAAAGTCAGTGGTTGATGGTCCGTATAGACTCTAACACAACCTGCTCCGTATAAATATAAGCGAAGACTTTCAAGGGCCCAAACTATCGCAAGCATTTCCTTTTCGTTAGTGGCATAGTTTTCCTCCGTCCTATTTAGCGATCGGGAAATGTATGCGATAGGACGATCCTTCTCTTGGTCGTCCTGGGAAAGGAGAGCCCCAAGAGCATAATTGGATGCGTCCGTGGTCAGGTGAAATGGCTTGGTGAAGTCCGGGAACGCAAGCACTTCAGAAGACGAGAGGATAGATTTTAGATCGGCAAAAGCCTGTAATGCAACCTCATCCAACTCAACCGCGATTTTTCTTGACTGATTAGCCTTAACTCTAGCGAATTCGCCACGCGTCAGGGGTTTCGGTATTTTTGCAAAATCGCGAATGAACTTCCTATAGTAAGAAGTCATCCCTAAGAAACTCTTTAATTCTTTAATATTGGTAGGGGGTTGCATTTTGTTTATCGCCTTTATCTTTTTCACGTCGGCCTTAATTCCATCGGAAGTAACCGTGTACCCCAGAAATTCGACCTGCGTGGATAGAAACTGCGTTTTTTCCAGATTTACCTGGAGCCTTGCCTCTTTTAGTTCGTCAAAGACTGTGCGCAGATTCGCCCAATGGGTCGCATAATCTTCACTAAAGACGATTATATCGTCTATGTAGACATAGCAGATTTTGCCGATGAGCCCCCGAAGGACGTCATCGATCATGCGCTGGAAAATAGCCGGAGCGTTTTTTAGCCCGAACGGAAGACGAAGGAATTCGTATTTCCCATTCAGTGTAGAAAAGGCCGTTTTTGGGGTATCAGATTCTTTCATATGGATTTGATGAAACCCCGACGTGAGGTCGAGTGTGGTAAAATATTTCGCTCCCCCGAGGCTAGCTAAAGTAGAAGTAATGTCGGGGATCTGGTAGGTATCCGAAATCGTGATCGAGTTCAGACGTTTGAAATCTATTACCAGCCTATATTGTTTCTCCCCATTGGGCTTTGGTTTCTTAGGTACTATCCAAACCGGCGAGTTGTATGGGCTGTTAGAAGGTCGAATGATACCTCCGTCCAGGAGTTCCTTGACCTGTCGGTCAACCTCATCCCTCATATTCGCCGGATAGGGATAGGTTTTCGAATACATTGGGTTGTCAGTGGAGGTGCGAATTTCAGCTCTCACGGCCGTCTCGACCGCATCCCCTGGTGGTGGTATACGCTTTGCATCCTCTGGGTGTTCGGCGTCAAGGAGGGGATATACGTTCAGTGAACGTCTCGCCAAGAGTGGAATCTTGATTCCCGGCGAGATTATCAAACAATTATTATCCCTATCGACCAGTGCTCTCAGAGATTTAAGGGTGTCATCCCCGATGATTCCATCAAATGAATGTAAACCGGGGAGCACGAAAAAGGTTAGCACTGAGTTATTCCCCATGGGTTTGAAGAATTGCCCAGTCGCCCGGTGCGTGATTTTAACGCTTCCGGTGGCGGACTGGACTGTGAAGGGGCTGGGGGAGAAGAGCGGAACCAGCAGCGATTCTGGGGCTATTGAAGTTCTTGTTTGCTCCGGTGTCTATAAGGAATTGCAACTTAGCCCCATCTCCGGTTCCATACTCTAGGTAAGGTACACTGGAGAGGCTCTGGTCATAAAATTCGCCTCCCCTCTATGTTCCATTACTATACCGCGTTCGCCTGTATTCTGTGGCATGAACTGCCGTACTGCTTCCACACCACTATTAGTTGGGGTTTCGTCGGGAAGATATTCTGGAGCAGAACTAGCGGACGGCCCGACTGTATCCAAGTGGTACAGCTTTTGGGACTTCCTGAAAGGGTTGGGATCATTAAAGCTACCACGTTTGGCATCAGCTTCGTTTCCTCAACGAGCGCCTGAATCTGGTGGATAGGATTGTCCTGACCAACTGGGTTCTGCCTTGATCGCCAGCCTTGGTTCAGAATACCCTCGTGTATTCTCCAGGGCCTTGGTTGCATAATTACCGTTGTAAGGCGGGACAAACGATCTTCTTTGGAATTTGGACCGATGCTCCCCATAGGGTTGTTGGTGTTGGTTATGCGACCACTTGCTTGGGGATAATGACTACATCCATATTGGTTGGAACTATATCGCTCTTCGTTTTCCAGTTCTTGACAGCAGCGGAAAGCCTCTGAAAGGTCCTTAGGTTTACGAAACACGAAGTGTTTAGAAACGTTGCCCTTAACACCCCTTATGAACACCTTCAGCGCTTTCCTCTCATAGGTTTCGATTAAGGCCTTGGCCACTTCGCGGTTGCTTTCTACACACTTCAGCTTATTTGAAATTAGGGAAAGGTGATTACTCACTTCCAAAAAAATTGTTCTAGAGTTTTGGTTCCTTGGAACAAATTATTCAATTCGTCCTCTAGTGTACCGATATCTCTCTGATCGGCGTAGTGCAGCTGTAACACCCGTTTAATTCCCAATTATCGTCCCCAACATCATGGTTGTTCAGGACTTCATCGGCCTTACCCAGGATTTTTTCCCGAATATGCAGCACGATGGACCTATACAAGGGCTTGCTTTTAACAATGTCGTAGTCATTAAGGATTCTCTGGGCTCTTTTTACCCAAGCCGCATATGACGTACTGTCGCCCTCAAAGGCCCGGAGGTCTCCTACCCGGTCAGGCACGGCTGAAGCCTCCTTCAGTTCGAACTCGTTCCGCGGGCAGGGAGTCGATGGGGTTACCACCGGGTTGCGATCTACGTAGTCTTCCTCTAGGATCACCATTCTATCCCCTAATACTTTAATATCCCCCTTTAAGCTTTTAACCTGAATAAGCAAGGTATTCAGAGCCTCCTTAATTTCCTCCATACTAAAAGAATGTTTGATTAAGTATAAAACTTCTCTATATTCTTAGCCTCAACGAAGTGCAAATCAAAAGCAAAATAACAAAAATAGGGAATCTAGTTACTTGTAACTTTTTAAACTTTTCTTTATTTCACAGAAAAGAAGGAGTAAGAATCTCTATTTTCTCCTTTTTTTATTAACAATTTATGTAGCTTTAGCGCTTCATTCACCCTTAATCCTTTGTTTTAAGCGTTGTGTCGTGTTAAACTTCCTTACAAGGCGCAGACTGCGTATCTGGTAAAATATAAAAATGTGTATTAATAAATTTCCAATACAGTTGATTATTTTTTTTTTTTTTTTTTCTTTTTTGTATTGTTTTCTTGATTCTTGTGTTTTTTCTCGTGCAAGTCCTTGTGCGGTTTAGTATTGTGTGCTTACCAGTTTTCGAGTTTAACGATTCTTATTATTCTGTGTGCAATTCGTTTCAATAGCATTCTACATGATTTTTTCTTTTGCTTCGTGCGTTCAGCATGTTCTATGTAAGGTGTGGGTTCATTTTTCTGGTTATTCCTTATTTCGGGCACTGTGCGCGATGGGCCGTATTTATCCCTTTTGGCGACTGCCTACTAAGGTACGGTAGCCACACAGAACACTGGGCAACCTTTCTGGGTGCATTCCACACCTACTGGCCTATCCAATATTCTGCCACTCACCACTTTATATTTAAACTTCTATTTTCGACGATAAAATAATCGTGAAGCTCACTTGCTCTATTGAATTATTGTTTCATTTATTATGATAATGCAACTTTTTGCACCGGCGATGCGTGTGCTATCACTACGGTGGGTTGTTGCTTCTTTTCCTTGCACCAAAACTGGAGACGAGAGTTTTCATTAAATCTTCACTCTATCTAAGAAAAAATTTGTCTTTAAATGCACATGACCTTTAATTTTTAACTTTTCATATTTCTTTGTTTCATTTTTATTCACTCTCGTTTCGAATTTTGGCACTTCCATGATTTGGTTTTCCCGACGGGGAATTGAACCCCGGTCGTGTGAAGCGGGGATACTGACCACTATACTATCGAGGAACCATTTCCCCACACTTCTTACTTTAATTTGCACATTTTCCTTGCTTTAATTTTTGTTTTTTCGCACAATTTTAAATTACAATTTTACTTTTCGTTTGCCCCATACATGGGGTTATTACACGCACATTGTTCGCACAGGTTTTTTGCACCTTCGAAAAATTTCTTAGTTTCATCTTTTCGCACCGTCCTTTTTGAAAAGAACGGTCCCTGCTCGGGCGCCAGTTTAGTCTTCCCATACTGAGTGACTCTTGCTGGATGCCTACAACGACATTACCTTAGGTTGTGGGGCATATCCAGCGCTGTGAATCCCCTCGTCAATCCCTTATGTTCTCCCAATGAAAGATGATTCAAGAATTTAGATTAAGTTTTCGTATATTATAATATTTAGTTTGACAATGATGGTCTTTGGTCGTCCAACTTGAACTGCCCGTTCATAATTTTTCCCGTCCCTTTTGAAGTGGTTCAGCCGTCGCTAAATGTGCTGGTCAGCGGTTTCGGCCGTGGCTGAGCCCGTTGCGCAATTCGGTCGTTCGAAGCGCACAAGTGACATTTGAGCTGGCTCAGCTAGCGCCGAATATACTGATCAGCAGTTTCGGCCGTTGCTGGGCCCGTTGCGCAATTCGGTCGTTCGAAGCGTGTGAATGGAATTGGAGCGGAAGACAACTTCTGTTTGAGTTGCATTTTGTTGCTGACTTCTGTTGACTTGCATTTTATTGTTGTTACTTTGTCAACGGGTCAGCGACTTATGGCGGTTTTACAGTGGAGGCAAGAGCGAGGTGGCGTAAGTGGGGTATCGCAGGTCTGCTAAAGTGTTTATTGATCGTATTTGAAGTGAGAGGGGGGTGAACAGCGAGCCGTGAACAGCGTCAAGTGCTGTGTCTTAACTTTTATAACCTTTTCTATTCCTTGGTGCAATTTATCTACATGTAGATTTAAAATAATTTCCTTGAAATCTGCATAATTTTTAATATTTTCTTTTAGTTCTATAGATTTGGTCAATTTACCTCTAATTCTGGGATTTAAAAAGGTCATGTATGTTCTTTGTATTAAAGCAAAATCCTGATCATCGGTGCAAAAGATTGTTGTATTTTCGGTTTCTTTTAATGGGGCTACGTATTCTATCTTTGTAATGCTTTTGTTAAAGTATTTTTCTGTTGTAATCTTGAACTGAGTTCCTATTATCATAATTATTTGTCTATTGGAGTGGTTAATCGGTCGTTCTGTTATTTGAATGTACTGGCTTCCGTCCTCTGATGCACTGTGTATTGTTGCTAAAGTCGTTCTGCTTCACTGTCGTTATCTTCATGTTGTGCGTCGCCTATAAATGTTTCATCGATTTTTATTCTAGACAAAGCATCTGCAATATGATTTTCTTTTATTTTTATTTCAAAACCATATTCATTTAGTTTTAGTTTTCAACATTCAAGTTTTATGTTGGGCTCTTTAAGGGACTCCAACCATACTAATGGTTTGTGATCGGTCTGAACTGTGAATATGCGACCATACAAATAATGTCTAAATTATTTTGTGGACCCAGACTATGTCTAATAGTTCTTTGTCTATGGCGGAATAATTGATCTCATGCTCATTTAAAGTTCGACTTGTAAAACAAATGGGTTTATTTTCTTGTGCCAAAACTGCACCTAATGCATAATTACTTGCATCAGTGGTGAGAGTGAATTTTTTATTAAAATTTGGTCGTGTCAAAATGGGGTCACTAGCTATTAACATTTTTAATTTATTGAAAGCATTTTTATATTCTTCATTATGAATGTCAATTATTGGTTCTTTTTTTAAATACTTTGTCATTGGTTTTACAATTTTTACGAAGTCTTTTATAAATTTTCGATAATAACCTGCTAAACCTAAGAATGATTTCATTTCCTTTGGAGTTTTTGGAATCGGATATCTTTGTATTGCTTCTATTTTTTGTGGTTCAGGCTTTATGCCATCAGGCGTTGGTATGTGTCCTAAGAATGTTGTTTCCCTTTGCATGAAAGTGCATTTACTCAATTGTATTTTGAGATTGTGTTTTTGCAAACAGTCTAAGACTTCTTATGAGATTTTTCTTCTTCTTTTTTTAATACGTGGTCCATGCAACGTTGGAAAGTTGCGGGTGCATTTTTTAAGCCAAATGTCATACGAGTGTATTCGTAATGACCATGTTTTGTCGAGAAAGCTGTATTTTTTATGGAATCTGGGTGCATTTGAATTTGATGGAACCCTTTAGCCAAGTCAAGCGTTGTAAAGTACTGGCATCTGCCAAGCTTGTCTAAAATTTCATCAATGTTTGGTATTGGAAATCTGTCATCTATTGTTACTTCATTTACTTTTCTATAGTCTATTACTAGACGAAATTTGCAATCTTTCTTACCTACAACTAGTAATGGACTGTTGTATGGCGAACTTGAATGTCTGATTATTCCCTGTTTTAACATGTCTTTGATTTGCTCGTTTACTTCTATTTCATGAATTTGTGAATACCATTATGCTTTCCTATAGATTGGTTCTTCTGTTTTTGTTTTTATTTCATGTTTAATGCTTGATGTAAAAGTTAATTTGTCACCGTCACTGTATTGAATATCCTTATAATCTTTTAGAATATTCTGTTGTACTTTCTGTTCTTCTGAATTTAACTGATTTGCTGTTTCTATTTCTTTCGTTTTTCAATATTACCTAGCCATTCATGGTGTTCTAGTTCAATGTCTTTGATTTTATTAATTTTTGGTTCTTGGTGGGGACTGATGAATGGATACTCTATGTTATTTAAAGTTACTGATCCTTTTGTAAAATCAACACTAACTTGCCACTGTTTTAGTAAGTCTCTGCCTATTAATACGTAATGGATATTGGAAAAATGATGAAAAGCTTGTTGAACTTGAGTCAGTTGAATTGGAACTTGATTTTGAGAAAAATGAGGTCTTGGAATATAATTTGGATTGAAATTATATCTTGGTGTATACAATGGTGTTGGGTTTTGTGTAATCGATTGAAAACTTTTACTTTGAATATTTTGATTAAATTTAATTGTTTGTTATTTATTTGAAAAATCAGCTTTAAAATATTCATTACTTGTTTGGGACTAATTATTAAGTATTTCCTTTTCCATAGCTACTTGTCTTAACTTTGTAGGTGTACTTATATCAATATTCTTTCCGGCAATTCATTGTATTGGTGTCCTGTCCTCAAAAGAAGTAGAGCTGTCCTCAGTGTGGACCAAGTCTCGTAATTCGCCTTCATCAGCACCCGCATAGCGTCGCCAATAAGGAGCCACTTGACTGCATTCAACTGGAGTGTCATCTGGATCGAATTCGAAGTGTAGAACAGTGATAATGCTGCGTCGATATTCTTCACGAATAGACATAGGTGCATCGGGTTGCCGTCGTATTTTCGTTTGCTGTTGATATACTTCAGGCACATCCCCATTTGTTCAACACTAAGCTCAATGCTAGCCTTGTTGGTTGAGCTATCAAGACTTATCTTTTTAGTTATTCACTGTTTCAGATTTGCACTGTTTTTCAAAATGTTTTATTCGAGCTGTAATTGAAAATATTTTTGACAACTCGATCGTTTTAAGCTAACGCGGTTTTAAAATAAAGTTCTTTTGCGGATACAAACTTTATCGTATGCGTCGATAAAATTTTATATCCAACTGGTTTCGCAACTTACGTACTTTTTTCGCAAAGTACCGAGAAATTAAAAAAAATAATAAGACGACCGCGTTTATTATGTGCGAGTTTATTTTTTATTCGAGTTATATGTGCATGGTTATTTATAATATGTTTTATATGTGCACGATTTTTTATAACAAACTTAAAAACTAAATCTATCTTAGAATCTGAGTGGGCCAGAAACCGCAATCATTTTGCTTACATTTTGTTTCCTGCAGCTGCCTACACAACCATTGTCGCGCAGTTATATTATTGAGAGGGGAAATTATGCTATGTATGCAACTTGTTTATTGGTAATTTTTAAATTTTTTGTTTATTATTTTTGATCTGTAGATGCGTTGGTCGTGAGATTGTTAATGTGCTGATGAATTGGCACTGGCTATCGTTATTTGGGCTTGTTGTTGCACAACTATGTATGTCAATAATTTTATTTTTAATACCGAATTATTATTTTATTTATTTATTGTCAAGCTATAAACAGACGACTTTTAAATTTACATTTACATTAAATAATGAAATTTATTTATAGTAAGTAAAACTATTATATATAAGAAAATATTAATTTAAAATACAAATATTCGGAAGAATCAAAAAAAAAAAAAAACGATTGGTCCAACATTTGTTGCATGGATTGTAAAAACCCCAGATAAATCCAATCAGACCAAGGTAAAATTAGAGAAATGTTAGTTAGTTAGATTATTAGATATAAAGTATAGAGACCTACAAAGTTAGTAAAACACACTCAAAACTATTCGTACGGTACAGATTGTTGTAGTCAGATTGTTTTATAATATGAAAAGGTTCATGCATAGCCCAGTTACTGGTGCAATGGTGGAGATATAAAGGTTAATGTTAAATGTCATTTCGTCCAATACTCTAACTGAGTTGACTTGACCCCGCAAAAATTTATAAACGAACATTACTCCTAGCATATTTCTACGATTAGTGTGTGAGGGAGGATTAAATTAGCCGGAGCCTACTAGAATATGAAGGCAAATTAATTTCTGAATTTCAGCTCAAGCCGCGAAGAATAAAATATTAAGAATTGTTTTTGAACTGATTCTGGCACGATATGATTCGTATTAAGGGGACCAAATGCATGACCCATACTCAAAATTCGGCCAAAAAAGAGATGTGTATAAAAGTCTAGTAATATAAGGATCATCAAATTCCTTGGACCAACGTTTGTTAAAAAAAATAAATATACCAAAAAAAATATAGCTGCAAAAATATAGCCAACAAGCTTTTATTACATTCAAATTAGAACTGACTTATACAATTAAAAGTAATTATTAAAGAAGCTTATTCTTCTGATAGTTTCGCTGCTGCCGTTGTCGTTGCTGTTGTTTACTTAGGTGTCGGATATCCCATACCAGTTCCCACTGTGGTGCCTTATGTATGTATGTGCTGACCGTCGATATCACGGCGGCTACTATATTGACCTCGAACCCTTGGCAATGGTTTGTGACTGCTCCGCTGAGTTCCGGTCATTAAACTCTTGAGTGCATTCCGTTGCATTGGTACGGATTAATTTTATTTATAAGCTGGCCTTTTGTTATTAGTTTTAGAATTTTCTGGCATGTCTTATCTTCTATTATGTAGCTTATTATGTAGAGGATGTCATTGCCGATCGAAGCTACTTTTACTTTTGCAAATTCTAATATTTCTTCTATATTAGTAAACAAATTGCCGGAGGTTTGTACCAATTTTTCGATTTCTTCGGCTTCTGAGTTTGACAAAAGTATGGAATTGATTGTATTTGTTGTGCCCAATTGGTGTCATCAATAATATTTGTGATTTAAGTTTATATTTTAACGTTTCTATTTCGATGGTATTTATAGATTGGTTTTCTCTAATTATTTTTAGAATGGCATTGGCATTTTCTTTAATTTCCTTAATTTTATCGTTAGAGTTCATTATGACCTGCTTATTACTTTTTTGTATTTATATCATTTATTACTTATAGGCCCGCTTTTGCGTCCTTGCTTTGCTCGACGGAGATCCCCACTTAAAGTATCAGAAATATTATTATTTAAATTATTTCATTTGCAGACCACTAAAGGGGTGGCGCCATCTATTGTTAGTGGCGCCATCTAACAATAAGCCCGTAATGCCTTACGGATTGACAAATAGTACATAGATTTTGCGAACATGCATTTTTAATTCGAAATAAATATATATTTTTTATTTTCAAAAATAAAATGCAGGTGAAATTTTAAAAAAGAGCTTCTGATTTTTTGTTATATTAGTGAGCAAATAACCCACAGACAGTTCATTTCATACAACCAAAAGTGTCCAAGAGAATGCGTACTACTATGAAATACCCATTACGCTTTAAACGTTATTGCGTTCAATATTTTTGAAGGTAAAACATTGTAAATTTAACAAATTCATAAAGAAAGGCTATATAATAAGTGTAATGGGCTGTTTTATAAATAAAAACAATTTTTTTAGTGTATAAATTTTTTAATAAAATATTTTAATGCTACAGGGTATTAAAAACTACATACAAAACTTACGGGGCAGCAACGAATAATAAAATAAGAATAATAAAATAAATGTCTTCAATTCTCATAGCAGCCGATTCATATGTACACACTTATGTATGATAAAGAACGCAATATAAGTCACTTCTTCGTTCACAGGAACAAAACAACAACAACATTCGCGATCTTGCTCGCACTACGCATATGCAAAAGCGAACTCAAAAATCACGCACATGCAAAAGCGAACACAAAAACAAATGCCATGACTCTCTTTAAAGTCGAGTCTAACTAGTGTTCTCTGGCTCTCTTTCAGTTGCTCACGCTAAAATTGTGTATGTATGCATACACACGCATTGAACGTTTTCAATGCTTGCTTAGCGAGCGTGCAACTAATGCAATTTAATTAAATTTTTAAAATAGGTTCCAGGTGGAATTAAAAAATAAAAATTTTTTTTCTGATTTTTTAAAAAAACTTCAAGTCTCTAGGACTTGTGGTTTGGCCATGGCTGTGATATATCAGTCAGTGAGGACAAGGCATTTTATATATATAGATATATACACATGTATATATGTTCCCAATTGCTCTTAGTTTTAAGAATTCGTACTTGTGTTCTTTTGATATTAAGTATACGCCCTGACCTTCTAACTCCTGAATACATTTGTTTGTTTCTTGTCTGTCAAATATACCAGGTGTACCAATATGAAGTGATCGTCAAGATAAAAATGTCTCGATAGGAAACATTTGTTGTGAACGAGCCCTAATTTTTTTTAGACAAGTGCTTGTCTAGGCATATGGTGATCATGCTCTATCAGAAGAAACATGCATAAGATGGTTTCAATGGTTCAGAAATATTGATTTTGATTTGAGAAATAAAGATCGTGGAAGATCACCAAATGTTGTGTTTGGTGGGACCAGAAAACTTGGTGAAACCGCTAATACTGATCACTACCAACAACAAATGATCAATTGGGCCACAAGACACGGCAAGGTAATTTTGCTCCATGACAATGCACATGCACACAAAGCAAAACCGGTTCAAGATACAATCAAAACACTTGGTTGGGAGCAGCTACCCCACCCGCTGTATTCACCAGACTTGGCTCCTTCCGACTACCATTTGTTTTCATTGTCTGAGCAGCACTTTGATTACTATGAGAAGCTCGAAAACTGGGTGTCTGAGTAGTTTTGATTTGAAAGACGAACAATTTTATTGTTGTGGTATTCACAATTTGTCAGAAAGGTGGTCATAATGTGGCGAAAACAATGGCAAATACTTTGAATAAAATGTTTTTACTTTTCCATTAATAATTAGTGTTTTATTTAAAAAAAAACGTTCATTTCATACGAGTATACCTGATAAGTCTTGAGATTACACCTATCTTAGCCAATAATAGGCTCTCGGCAACATCATTTAGTATTAATCCCAGCTTATCTATTGTTATTGAAATTTTATCGATATATGCTAATCTATAAATTCTCTTGTCTTCTTCTACAAATGTCTGACTTATGCCGTTTCTATAAATATTTATGAACATGTTTACTCTATTCTGTTCCTTTTTACTTGTCTTTTCCTGTAAACTCATGTTTTCTCTCAACCTTTCTTCCTCTTCTTTCATTTTCCTTATTTCCTCCTTAGGAAGTCTTACTGCGCCGTCCGCTTCTAAATTTCCTGTTACAGATTTACTGACCCTAGTCCATTGATTATTCCGCAACGTTTGGGGCATATACTTTCTAATCGTGTTTTTATCATCTGCAGTTTGCTCTGGTTTCAATCTACTCTACAATCTTCCTAAGTGTATTTTCCATTCTCTCTATCGTTTCTTGGTATTCTTGTAGTCTAATAATATGTATGAATGTTTTGTGTGTCTGGATTACCCTTGCTGTTCCCAGTTGTATCTGAACCAATGGCTCATTCCCTTTTAATGGTATGACTTCAAATCTGTTCTCCTCGGCCCCAGCGATTCCACACCTGTAATAAATGTTATTCATTTGGCTTATTAATTCTCCTGATTTTTTCTTTGTGAATTTTCTAAGGTTTAGTTGTCGTTATGGTTAGGTTGTTATCTTCCAGCACCTTTTGTTTCGAGAACCTCGGAGTGAGTTTCTCTCTCCGGTTCTCTTTCCTAAAAACGATATTTCCTACCTGTACCGGATCCGGTTCCTGTTTGTCTGTATTAACTGACTCAATTCTATTAATTTTTTTATTTTCTACTTTCCTTAATTTTTGGATATATTTCAGCCTGGATTGCGTTAATTTTCTTTAAATAATCGTGTTCATTATTGAATGCCAGAAAAGAGTTCCTGGGGTGTAAGCTTTGTAGCATTGTAGCGAATGAATAGCGTTATTTTATGTTATAAACGCCTCGCTTAATATCTCCTCATGTTTAATTTCCATCTTACTTGTTTTCTTGTTGTCAGTAACTAGACGATATATTTCAGTTATTGTGGAGTGTAGTCTTTTGACCGTGGAGTTACTGGACGACTGTTGAAAGGATGTTGTATGCAGCTCGATTTCGTGCTGCCTTCAAAAATCCTTAAAGAGATTCGATGTGAACTCAAGCAGATTACTTTCTTGGGTATTCCAAACAAAGCCATAAAGTTCTTCATTGCTTTAACGATGTTAATACTTTCTTTGCCTGGGATTGTTACACCCCATGCATATCTTGAAAATTTGTCAATAATTGTAAAAACAACTTTCTTATTGATAAAGTATAAATCAATATGCATTATCTCCATTGGGGTTTCTGTTACGCTGTATTTGATTTTTTGGGGTCTTCTGTCGTACTTCTGCATTTGACAACCATCGCAATTGATGATTGTTTGTGTTATCACCTGTTTATGAGGGAAAACACCTTTCTATTTATATGCGCTAATGTCTCGTCTATCCCCCTGTGGTTACTTCTCAAGCCATATTTCCTGATAACTTCTTTTTGCTGACCTTTCTCTATTATATCTGGCAGTAATATTGTACATCTCATCGCCCTATACAACTTACTATAAGCAAAATATTTGCAGTACACATCTTGGATGGTCAAGACGAAGTCTTCCGGTATCAGCAACGCCACCGTTCATTTAGGCTTTAATAAAGTTTCCGGCCAATTGTTTCGTCGTCGAAGTTATTTTCTATCCAAATTATTCTCATTTTATCCCTAAATGGATTCTGCTTCACTACTTTACACCTTTCTCCTTTTTCTATAACCACCTGAATGTTGTATTCATTTAATGGTTTTTCAGAAATTGAAAATCCAAACTGTAAGTCTTTCAACACGAAGTGGAACGTCTCTCTATTCGTTGCTACTTCTGAGGTGTTTTCTAAAACATTAAGCTCCGGTTGAATTCTGCTCAGTGTCATTACGTTTAGGGAACCCTTTTTATAAACTATTTCGTACTCGTACTCTAACATCTGGAGTCTCCATCTTACAAGTTTAGAGTCGGGTTCCTTAACACTCATTAACCAGGTTAATGGTCTATGGTCCGTGACTATTTTGAACTTGGTACCGAACAAATAGTGTCTGAAATGCTTTATTGACCAAATGATGTCAAGCATTTCCTTTTCAATCGTAGCGTAGTTTATTTCTGATGTTGATATGGTTCTATTTGCGTATGCTATTGGTCTGTCCGATCCCAAGTTTCCTTGCGATAGGACCGATCTAATAGCATAATTGTTGGCATCTGTTGTTGGATGAACGGCTTCTCAAAATCGGGAAATGGTGAAATTGGGTCATTGCATAATAATGTTTTGCTTACTTCAAATGTCTCTATATATTCGTCATCTATTTGCACTGCCTTTTTCCCTTTCAATTGTTTCGTCAGTGGCTTTGTTATTGCCGCGAACTCTCTAATAATAGCCTAGTAATCCTGAAATGGATTTTATCTGTTTCCTAGTCTTTGGAGTAGTGTATTTTTTTATTGCCTTAATCTTCCCCGGGTTCGGTTTGATTCCCTATAGGGTTACTACGTGTCCTAAATATTCCACCTCTGCCCTCAAGAATTCTGTCTTGTCCAGTTGTAATTTGAAATTGGCTTCTGTGAGCTTCTTGAAAAGCTTTTCTAAATCCGTTACGTGTTCCTGCAGGGACGCTGAAAACACCATGATATCGTTCAAATAAATGAGGCAACATTTGCCCAAATATTCCCCAAAAATGTTATTCATCAACCTCTGGAAGGTTGCGGGAGCATTATTGAAACCACTCGTCATTCGCACATATTCGAAATGGTCTCCCTCTGCAGAGAAAGCCGTCTTCGGATTGTCCGTTTCCTGAGCCTCGGTCTGATATCAACTTGCTAAATCTAGCGTCGAGAAGTATTTAGCTCTTCCCAAGTTATCTAATACTTCACTTCTTATTGGTAAAGGGTATCTATCTTTTATTACTTTCTCATTCAACTTCCTATAGTCGACTACCATTCGCCATTTCCTTTTACCAAAAGCGTCTTTTTACTTAGGCCCCAACCATACCGGAACACTCCAGGGCGAATTATTTTCTGCTCTAGTTACTTGTCTTTTTGTCTTCTCACTTCATGCCTTTCCTTAAACGCATACCTATGTGGTTTGGCATAGATAGGATTATCATCCTTGGTTCGTATCTAATGTTTGACCGTACTTGTAAAACACAAGTTATCCCCTTATGAAATGGAATGTTCCCGCAGTCGTTCTTCGTTCATTCTATGTTATTGAACTCAAAATGTTGCGAGGTCTTGAATTCAATAACATTTATAGATTCTACGAAAAACAACTCTTGCTCTGTCTCTGGATAGTTTACTACCTCTATCAGGCTCTGTTCTGACACTGCCCTGTAAATACCTTCCGAAATCTTGACGTCCTTTTTTTATAATAGTATTGTTTAACAAAAAATCTTCGTCTTGCAGTTGTACCAGAACAGATATAACTCTCTATAATTCGGCCTCTATTGTATACAGTTCCGATGGTCTATACTCGACAAAATGAATTTTTTGTTTCATATTTGTCACGTTGAACCATCCATTCCGTATGTCAATAATCGCTTTCAGTTGTTGTAACATATCTATTCCGATCAAACCCTCGAAGAACTGATGAAATTTAAGGAGAAACATTCTAATTTTACCAACTCCTAACTCTGGGAACATTGGTAGAAATGCATCCCTCTCAACTTTACCCGTGATGATGGGTTACCCATCATCGAGTATGAGAACCCAAATCCAAACCATCCATTCATATTTAGCATGGTAAATGGCATCGGAAACGCCTGTTTTCGTTAAAGCTATCAAATTCTTCTCCATGCAAGCTATTTTATAAGCTTTTGATATGTTCAGATCCTGCATATTTTTAATGGTCACACCCATTGGACCTTTCAACGGTAACACAAAGGCGTTTAACACCATCTCCTCATACCACTTAAGCTTCTTCCCTCTCATCAATGTATTGTTTTCCCCGGGCATGACAAGGCTCACCAGCGCCTTCTTCAATGTCATAATCTTGGTATACAGAGCCTTCACCTCTAACTTCTTTTTTTTTTATGTGGGTCAACTCCATTATCAGGTTCTGCTCTGACCTCTTGTCTTTAAAATGGGAAATTAGTATCTTCTTAATCTGATCCCAATTCAATTTTGTCTCATCTAAATCTAAGACATTATCCGGTGCTCATATTATCTTATTCCGAACTGCTTGGAGTATTATAACTCCTACATTTGACCTTTTCTTTTCTTTACTCAGGCCTAAAACTTGTTCAACTTCATCTATAAATCCGTCTAGCTTTCTTCCTTTACCATCATACTTCGGAATAATTTCCACTAGATCTATCACCTTGATCACTTTTAAGACACCTGCAGTTGACATACTTGCTGTTCATTATTGGCCTGTTACTATATATTAACTGTCCTAACTGAATTTTTCTCTTCTGCTTGCTTTTGTAAATGCCTATATTGCCTTGTGTACTTATTCGAATTTTATGCTTTATCAATTAATAAAATATGTGTTTGTCGGAAACCCGATCCCTGCGTATATATTATGTATAGTGGATCCTCAAGGGTCCGCGTGTGAAATGGAGTTTCTGCAATTCAATATTAATTTCAACAATATGGGTTTTTATAATAACTTGTTGCTTGGTCTTATATTTGTCTTTATTTAATTTTCCCAAAATACCCTGCATGCTGAAGCTAGCTGCTTACCTGGGTCCTGCAGCTTCACAACCAATTGCGAACAGTCAGTGGTAAGGCATCCTGGTTTCTTGTCTACACCTTTTATGCTGAAGCTAGTTCTCCGGCTGTGCGATACAGCCTCCGAACCAAGTGCAAACAGTCATTGCACCCCGGTGTTTTCATTTCCAACTCGGCATACAGTATAGCTTAAACTCCCAACCATACCTACGCCGGGCAGCCGCTCCGTGCGTTACCGTGCGCCGCCCAATACATGTGAATGGCTGGGTTGCTTAATTTATTTATTTTATTTATTTGTATTTTATTTCCATTCAGCAACCTTTTTATTTTTTTTTTCAACATTACCCTATCCATTCCTATGCCAAACTAAATTCATAATTATTCCCCCTTTGCTCCCGTCCTCATGCTAAGCAGCCACCCTGTTTACACAGTGTCCTTCCCAATACATGCGAACGAGCCCAACTTACTTGAAAATTTTCCTACTTCAGGCCCCGCAGTGTTTTTCAATTCGCCTCTGTACTTGTATGCAACGTTCGTTGCCATCGAGCCTTTACATTCGGTCGTTCTCGCATCATACCATCGAACTTGTTGGCAATTTCCCAAGCTATGCACCGAACTTTCACTCCAACCGACCGACTCATCCGTCCTGACGTCGACCGACGATCGTTCACTCGAACGAACTTATTGTTGTTTCGAAATGCCGACAACCATTTTCGCTTGCCGACGGTCGTTCGTTTGCTTGAGCCGTTCGTCGCGAACCGCCTGCTAACATCCGCCACCGACCATTCGTTCGATCGAACCAAACTTCTTCCCGTACATTTTTCTTCTCGATCGTAACTTTAAATTGGCTTTATTTTAATTATCAAATTTTATTCTGTGACTTTATTCTCCTCTAATAACGAATTTTACCTTTATCTAATTGCTCCGTGATTATAAATTTTAATTTTAATTAATTAATTTCGTTTAGTTATATATTTCTTCCGCATTTTGCATTAAGTGTATCTTTTTTTAACCGCGATTTTATTATTTTTTAACCTCCATTTCACGCACGATTACTCTACTCACTGTGTTAAGTTCTTCCTTTCAACGATATTATTAACATTATCCTCCACATTCTTGGACGTCACGAATCCTTCTTTGATAAATCCGTCCTTAGGCGAAAGGACTGCGCCAGTTACCTCTTCTGTAGGATCGAGTGGTGTTGTAGTAAAGTAAATGCATCGCCTCTAGTTAGGATTTTGATATTTGAATGTTTTTCTTGGAGAAAGAATACGTCTGATCGATTGAAGTTTAATATTGAAATTCAATCTTTATTTTTTATCCCTAGTTATTCTCAACTCTATTTGTTACATATTTGTTTACTAAAAGTGCTGATCTAGGCGAAAAGTGGAATTAGAGCGGATGTGATTCCGTGGTGTCGAGGGGTATCGGGTGAGCCCCGATGGTACATAATAAAGTTTTAGGTCGAAATTTCTCCATTGACTCTGTTGGTTATTATACGCAGGTTTCGTGTCGCCTGTGATTAGTTTGACTGACAAACTTCCAATGCAGAATTGGTGGTGGTAAGCGTCTTACTCTTGGTAAATATGCATTTCTATGAACCTGATTATTAAACAGATTGAATAGATGTAGAGCATGGCTTGGGTCTCGAGTCTCTTTTGCGACCAGAAGACGTGGTAGGTCTCCACTGAGACCTCGAACGAAGGTATAGAGGACTTCACCTTTATAGCTGTTAGTCAATGGAATCTGGAGAATCTTCCTGCACACCGACTTGGTTAAGTATCAGCGACAGTTGGCAATAGACTGCTAAATAGAATTCCACAATGGACAGTCTGCATTTCCACCTCGCCGATTACCTTAGTTTTTATGGCAAAGGGTATCCAGGTAGTACTTAAGCGAACGTTTCTGTCTCCCCCTTCTGCCCTCAATGCATGGCGAATAAGTTCGACCCCTTCAAGAGTGTCTTTGATTATGATTTCGATCACGTTCCTAAGTTCGGGTATTGCTATAGGGGTACTAGTTGCCGGTTGACTAATTCTTGGTCGTCTGGATCTTGCTTGGCCTAAGGCCATACCTGCTTTTGCTTTTGAATAGTCGTCCTACATTTCCTTAGGTTTTAATGTTTGCTTAAGTTTGGAACAATCGAGCGGAAAGGAACACATAATACGTAAATAGTTTTAAATGTAGGTGAGGTATATGAGCGGAATTATGAGGCTTGGATGTGATTATTTTTTATTATTATTCTTTTTTAATTGTGCCCAATAGCTGGGGCGCCCCTTCTATCCTTAAGGGTATTATATGAATTGCAGAATTGGGGAGAGTTATAATGCAGGTTGTATTGTATTGGTTCGTTATAGTTTTTCGTTCTGTTGCCACTTGTTTCTTTTATATATAAGGTGCTTATCAAAATGATAGCCCACCTTGTATTTTTTAAATAATTTTCAAGATATATTGCCGTAATGCATGAATCTTCTCTCACTATATAAATACGATGTTGTTAACCGTTTTTACCCAAAATGATTTATTATTATAACTTTTATACTTATTTTTTGAACAAAATAACGAAAATTGGCTTTTGCAACCGTATCAAAATGATACCACACTTTTCATTTTAAGTCTTAAAATTAAAAAAAGGAACATTAATACTCCCTTTAATAACATTAATTAGATATTTATGGTCGATCCCCTGGATTTTCCGACGTTAAAAATTCGATTTTTCATTGAATCTATAAGATTCGCCATCAACTGCGGTTGGAGGAGGTTCCACTCCCGCAAAATCGCGCTTTTAAGGCTGATTATACATTCGTATGTAATGTTATCCTTATACACTCTTCTGGCGAGAGTACCCAATATATTTTCAATCGGATTTAAGTCCGGTGAACATGCTGGCCACTCCAACAACTTCACTGAGCTCTCTTGCAAAAATGTTTTTGTCATACGACTGATATGGATTCTTGCATTGCCTTGCATAAAAATATACAGGGCTTCAAGGTTTTTATTTAAAAATGGAACTAAACTGTTCTCTAAGACTTGAATATAGTCTGCACCATTCATCCTGGAGCTTGAAGATTGTAAATCAAGCTTTCCAAACTTGTTGAAAGCTCCCCATACCATCGCAGATCCACCACCAAAACTTCTTTTCGAAAAATTCAAGGGCTCCTTACTTAAATCCCGCCAGTAATGGCGAACTCCATCTGGACCATCCTGATTAAATTTTTTTCATCTGATAAAAAAAACCTAATAAAATATATTCGATTAGGAATGTAAAACAAAAAGTAATTTTTTTTTACCGAGGCCCAGTTTGTTTCCAAGTTATTTTCTGCAATTTTTATCCGAACTGCCTTATGACGGGCTGTCAAATAAGGTATTTTTTTTTGTTTAGCTCTCACAATGTGGTCAAACTTAATTAGCACTCTTCAAACTGTCATTTTGGATACTTTTCTTGCACTTATCGAAGCAAGTCTGGAGCACGACACAAAAGAATTACTGATTTTTTTGACAATGCTTCGCTTGCTACGGTTATCTATGACTGGTGTTCGACTGGTACTGCTTTTTTGGCATATTCTCCTGGATACTTTAGAAAATTGGCAATAACTTTGCGACTGCGACCAATTTCACGCGATATTTCACTTTTATTCAAACCAGATTTTTAAATGGCAAGAATTGAGACGTTTTCTTGTTCACAAAGCAGTGTACCACGACCCGATTTATTTAAAATTAATTAAATTGCTATTGCGAATTTAATAAAAATTAATTGACTTAGTCTAAACAATTCGGCGTCTGTTTTCGTTAAGTGGGCTATAATTATGATACACTTGCAAGCTAGCAAATATCTACGTCTTTACACAAAACTAACGGCATATTTCCAATTAATGCTTGAATTAGCCAATAACGGTAAATTTGCATTGCTTATGCCTTATCCTCTCTTTCGTCATACTTGCTTTTAATATATTCCAGTACAGGCAAATTTTACGAGGGAAGAAACGCAAATTATAGAAGTGTGCTATCATTTTAATACGCACCTTATAATAATGTTTAAATTGTCAAAACACTGTATTATTCTGCGTCTTTTAAATTGTCCAGGGACCAAAGCGGAATAATGTTAAAAAAAACCAAAATATTAACAATTATTGTAGCTTAAGTTTTTTTACACGGAGCAACGTCCACTTTAGTTCATATTCAAATTAAGACTAACAATTCAAATTTTAATTATTTATTTCTTAGCTGCATAAGAATGTTTATGTAAAAGTTGCAAAAGAATGTTTATGTAAGAGTGTCTACACGCGCACGGCTACTTTTGCTGAGTAAGCCGGTTCAGATTTCTTTGCATGAGTGCAAGTGTAACATAAGGAATTTGTTTACTAGTTTTGTGCATAAGGCAGGATGTGATTAGGTCAGCATACTCGAAATATGTTAAGCATAATATGCTACTATATATATACACGGTGTGTCCCAAAAATAACCGAACTTTTTGGATATAAAATAAAATACACATTATATCAAAATAGGTTTCATTTGACTCAACACAACGTTTGGAACGATCCACCAGCGCATGCAATTATTTTTTTATGTCATTTATAGAAATGTTCTTCAGTACCTCGGTTACGGCTGCTTGAATGACTGAGATATCATCATAAAATGCTCCCTTCATCTTGGTTTTCAGTTTTGGAAATAAAAAATAGTCACATGGTGATAGATCAGGCGAATACGGAGGATGGTCAATGAGAGAAATCCCTTTTTCATTAAAAATTCGTTCACTTTTTTGGTCTTGTGAGGTGGTGCATTATCGTGAAATAAAAACAGCTGTTTCCCTGCTGGAAATTCTGGTCTAACACGACCGATTCTTTCCCAGAAACGATGTAAAACGCCTAAATAGTATTCTCCATTAACAGTTTGACCTTCTGAAACAAATTCCTTGTGGACAATACCCTTCGAATCATAAAAAGTAATCAACATTGTCTTGATTCTCGAGACATCTGAAAACGCAATTTTTTTGGTTTTGGCTCGCCTTTGGACCTCCATTCAGCAGATTGACGCTTAGTTTCAGGGTCATATTTAAAGCACCATGTCTCATCACCAGTTATGATCGAATCAAGGAAGTCTGTATCGTTTTCAGCAGTTTCAATAATGTCTTTGCAGTGCTCCACGCGAGCGATGTTTTGGTCCATTAGCACCATTTTTAGCATTATTAGCACACTTTTGGTTTTATTAAAATGGCTGTCACTTTTTGATCTGTCATCTGATTTACATGAAGTTAGGTGCGTTTGAAAGAGGATGAACGTATCTTTTTAATGTTGCAAATTTTCAATAGATGGCGCATGGCGTATGTTGTATGATTTAAATATAAAGTTCGGTTATTTTTGAGACACACTGTGTCTCACGCAGACCCACACTTAAACTTTTAGTAATATCTTAATTAAAAATGTGGAAAGGTTAATAAATAGACTAAATAATACGGCTACAAACAAAAAAAAAAAAACAAAACAAAAGAATAGAATAGAAAGTGCAATAAAATACAAATTATTTAAATAGTAAATATTGCAAAAATTTGAGAAATCACTTGATATCTCACAGTAATCGATGGAACGATCAAAAGTTGTATTCGTTCATTGTATTAATTTTAAATTGGAAAAACAATAATATAGCTTACACTACATTTTCAAAAATATTTTGTTTTGTATTGCATTTTTGCATTTAACGTCATTCTTCAACATAGTGGTGCCATCTATTGTAAATGCGCCAATTGACAATAAACCCATAATTCGGCACGGATCGGTAAATACTACATAGAATTTGCTGACATGCATTTTTAATAAAATTTAAATTAATATTTTTTATTTTCAAAAATAAATTCCAGATGGAAATTTATAAAAGGGCACTGATGTGCGCGTTGCCAACTCATTCAATTCAGTATCAACACGAATGTGAATTGAGTAAAGGTATGTATGTATGATAAAGAACGCAATATAAATTACTGCTTCGATCACAGAAACAAAACAACATTCCAGACTTTGCTCGCACGGGAGCGAACACAAAAACAAATGCCATGGCTAACTCTTGCTCTTTGGCTCTCTTTCAGTTGCTCCTGCACTGAACGTTTTCAATGCTTGCTTAGCGAGCTTGCATTTAATGCAATTAAAATAATGTTTTTTATTTTTTAAATATAGAAACAAATTCTCTGAAGTTGGTGTCTATACTGAAATCTTGTCTATTTTCATTCAGTTCGTCAATTTTGTCTCTCTTGTTTTGTTGTATATTACAGGTATTGGTTCTTGCAAAAATGAAGATTTCTGCTGGTGTTCGATTATGTTGGTGTTGTATTGTGTAAAGTATATTCTCAAATTTGGTGAATTGGTTTTCGTTTATTCTCGCTTGTTATTATTCTTAATTTTTCATTGACTGTTTTATGAAATCTCTAAATATCAGAAATTCCAATTTTACTTGTTATGTTTATGTTTACTCCCTCTGATTCTAACCAGAGTTTAAGTGCGGTGCACATGAGCACGGAGTCTTTTTCGGCTTTTATTTCTAAGGGTTTACGCATGTCGTTGAATATGCGGAGAATAGCTCTTAAAGCTTCGAGCCAATCTCTACTGTTTACTTCTATCAAGCAGGCGTATTTAGAATAAATATCAATACATGATAGGAATGGTTTTTTATTTATTAAGTAGAATTTCATTACATACTTGTCTCTGGGGTTGAGATTTCTGGGGTCGTTTCAAAGGCTAATTTTGTATTTCTATGTTCAGTTTTAGCGATTTTGCAGATTTCACATTCATTTACAATGTTTTGAATGAGCTTTTGATAATAGGGGTAATAATAGAGTTCTGAAGTGTGAGTTTTTCTATGCCAGGGTGTAATAATTTTTTATTGGTCTTGAGAATGATTTCTTTGAGTTGAGCGTATGTTTAAGTATCTATTAGCGTATCACTGGTTTTCATAACATTAGTGAAATAATCGGGACTTATGATTTGGATACACTCATTTTGAAAAATGTGAAAGCCAATTTCGTTAAGGAAGTAAATTACACTTTTTTTTTAGTGCAGATTAGGTCTTTAGGAAGGGTGTCTGTCATTTCTTTATAACTGATTTTTATTCTAGTTCTATGGAAATATTTAATTATTTGGACTTCGTCAAGGTCGTCTCTTATGAAGTCTAATTGTCTTGTGTAATAGTTAAGGCGTGTATCGGTTATTGGAATATAACCTTAATTGTCTTCTTGTGCGCTGTGCACAGTGGCTGCTGTAGCATGGGAAACTGTATCGTCTTCTCGTAGAAAGTTTTCTTATTCCTTTTCTATTGCCGAATAGCTCGTGCTCGTTTAGAGTTCTGCTTGCATAGCAGATGGGTTTATGTTCTTAAGATAATACAGCACCTATAGCTATAATTGCATCTGTTGTTAGTGAAAATTTGTTTTCGAAGTTAGGGTATATTAAGATTGGGTCGGACGTGATCAATACTTTTGGTTTCTCAATGGCGAATATGTAGTCGTTATCTTTTGTATTGATAATTGCTCCTTTTTTAGTTCGAGTGTCATGGGTTTTGCTATTTTTGCAAAATTGGGAATGAACTTACGGTAGAATCCGCAGTGTCCAAGGAAAGATTTTATTCCTTTTGTATTGCATTTATTTTATTTGGATTTGGTTTTATACCGTCAGTCGTGATAATTTGACCGAGAAATTCTGTTTCTTTCTTCAGAAATTCACATTTATCAAGTTGCAATTTTAAATTGGCTGATAGTAGCTTTTCAAATACTCTTTTTAGTAATATTATGTGTTCTTCCAACGAAGTGGAATAAATGATAATATCATCTAAATAAACTAGACAATCCTTATAGATTAAATCTTCTAGAATGTTGTTCATGCATCGTTGAAAAGTAGCTAATGCATTATTTAGATCAAAGGGCATACGAGTATATTCTCAATGTCCATGTTTTGTTGAAAATGCTGTTTTGGGTATTGACTGTGGGTCCATTTGGACTTGATGGAAACCTTTAGCTAGATCGATGGTTGTAAAGTATTGACAGCGTCCGAGCTTGTGTAAAATTTCATTCATTAGGGGAATAAAAAATTTGTCGTCAATGGTTATTTCATTGAAACTGCGATAGTCTATGACTAATCGAAAATTTGGTTTGCCCGAAGCTTCGTTTTTCTTTGGAACAATTCAAATGGGGGAATACATTGAATATATTTCTAGAAGGGTTTCTTCTAGGTAGGGGGTAATTAGAGGGTTTTCCTCAGATTTAGAAGACTTGGGGCACTCATCGGTAACCTTGGACTCTTCTTGTTCAGACGACTTGGGGCACTCATTGGTAACCTCATCTGATTTAAAGTGGGGTTTCCGCATAATTTTTGGAGGGTTTTCCCCTTTTTTTTTGAATGTAGAAAGTTTGCTTATTAGAACAAAGGTTGCTTGGATGCAACGACACGCTTTGGGTTAAAGTTATAGTGCCATTTATAGAATGGACTTTTATGTAGGAATGTTTTGTGGGGAAATTGAAGAAATTTTGCCTCATGATGTTAATGGAACGACTAGTGTCTACGAGGTATTTGAGTATTATGTTATTCTTTTTTGTTTTTAGGAATGGGTTTCATCCTCCTCTGAATCGCTTTCTGATTTCGAGGGTGGTTGATGAAAATTTTCTCCTTTGTCCATTTTGTATTGGCTACTGGTACTAACTCTTTGCCTTTTGATAGGAGGGCTCGTCGCATTAACCCTTTGTTTTTAATGGCTTAGAGAATTTTGGGCTCTACCTTGACTTCACTTATGTTTGAATTTGCTCATAACTTGCTGATTTGTTTCAGCAGGCTTTGAACTACTTTTTGAGTTTGAATGGTTTGAGTTATGCATTGCATTGCTCACGAAATTTTGATATTTCCCTTTATTCTTTGAGTTTTGATGTGAGTTTGTGTTAGAGTTGGAACTGTTCGGTCGTTGAAAATTATGTCGTACACACCTTCTGATAGTGCTACTTGTTCTACTTCTCTCACTGTATGAATACGATGTGGGTAACCGTTTTTAACCAAAATTATTTATTAAAACTTTTATACTAATTTTTTTGAACAAAATAACAAAAATTGGCTTTTGCAATCGTATCGAAATTTTAAGTCTTAAAATTAAAAAACGGAACAATAATACTCCCTTTAATAACATTAATTAGATATTTATGGTCGATCCCCTGGATTTTCCGACCTTGAAAATTCGATTTTTCTTTGAATTTATAAGATTCGTCAACATCTGGGGTTGGAGGAGGTTCCACTCCCGCAAAATCGCGCTCTTAATTCTGATTACACATTCGTATGTAATGTTATCATCATACACTCTTCTGGCGAGAATACCCCATATATTTTCAATCGGATTTAAGTCCGGTGAACATGCTGGCCACTCCAACAACTTCACTGAGCTCTCTTGCAAAAATGTTTTTGTCATACGACTGATATGGATTCTTGCATTGCCTTGCATAAAAATATACGGGGCTTCAAGGTTTTTATTTAAAAATGGAACTAAACTGTTCTCTAAGACTTGAATATAGTCTGCACCATTCATCCTGGAGCTTGAAGATTGTAAATCAAGCTTTCCAAACTTGTTGAAAGCTCCCCATACCATCGCAGATCCACCACCAAAACTTCTTTTCGAAAAATTCAAGGGCTCCTTACTTAAATCCCGCCAGTAATGGCGAACTCCATCTGGACCATCCTGATTAAATTTTTTCATCTGATAAAAAAAACCTAATAAAATATATTCGATTAGGAATGTAAAACAAAAAGTAATTTTTTTTACCGAGGCCCAGTTTGTTTCCAAGTTATTTTCTGCAATTTTTATCCGAACTGCCTTATGACGGGCTGTCAAATAAGGTATTTTTTTTTTGTTTAGCTCTCACAATGTGGTCAAACTTAATTAGCACTCTTCAAACTGTCATTTTGGATACTTTTCTTGCACTTATCGAAGCAAGTCTGGAGCACGACACAAAAGAATTACTGATTTTTTTGACAATGCTTCGCTTGCTACGGTTATCTATGACTGGTGTTCGACTGGTACTGCTTTTTTGGCATATTCTCCTGGATACTTTAGAAAATTGGCAATAACTTTGCGACTGCGACCAATTTCACGCGATATTTCACTTTTATTCAAACCAGATTTTTAAATGGCAAGAATTGAGACGTTTTCTTGTTCACAAAGCAGTGTACCACGACCCGATTTATTTAAAATTAATTAAATTGCTATTGCGAATTTAATAAAAATTAATTGACTTAGTCTAAACAATTCGGCGTCTGTTTTCGTTAAGTGGGCTATAATTATGATACACTTGCAAGCTAGCAAATATCTACGTCTTTACACAAAACTAACGGCATATTTCCAATTAATGCTTAAATTAGCCAATAACGGTAAATTTGCATTGCTTATGCCTTATCCTCTCTTTCGTCATACTTGCTTTTAATATATTCCAGTACAGGCAAATTTTACGAGGGAAGAAACGCAAATTATAGAAGTGTGCTATCATTTTAATACGCACCTTATAATAATGTTTAAATTGTCAAAACACTGTATTATTCTGCGTCTTTTAAATTGTCCAGGGACCAAAGCGGAATAATGTTAAAAAAAACCAAAATATTAACAATTATTGTAGCTTAAGTTTTTTTACACGGAGCAACGTCCACTTTAGTTCATATTCAAATTAAGACTAACAATTCAAATTTTAATTATTTATTTCTTAGCTGCATAAGAATGTTTATGTAAAAGTTGCAAAAGAATGTTTATGTAAGAGTGTCTACACGCGCACGGCTACTTTTGCTGAGTAAGCCGGTTCAGATTTCTTTGCATGAGTGCAAGTGTAACATAAGGAATTTGTTTACTAGTTTTGTGCATAAGGCAGGATGTGATTAGGTCAGCATACTCGAAATATGTTAAGCATAATATGCTACTATATATATACACGGTGTGTCCCAAAAATAACCGAACTTTTTGGATATAAAATAAAATACACATTATATCAAAATAGGTTTCATTTGACTCAACACAACGTTTGGAACGATCCACCAGCGCATGCAATTATTTTTTTATGTCATTTATAGAAATGTTCTTCAGTACCTCGGTTACGGCTGCTTGAATGACTGAGATATCATCATAAAATGCTCCCTTCATCTTGGTTTTCAGTTTTGGAAATAAAAAATAGTCACATGGTGATAGATCAGGCGAATACGGAGGATGGTCAATGAGAGAAATCCCTTTTTCATTAAAAATTCGTTCACTTTTTTTGGTCTTGTGAGGTGGTGCATTATCGTGAAATAAAAACAGCTGTTTCCCTGCTGGAAATTCTGGTCTAACACGACCGATTCTTTCCCAGAAACGATGTAAAACGCCTAAATAGTATTCTCCATTAACAGTTTGACCTTCTGAAACAAATTCCTTGTGGACAATACCCTTCGAATCATAAAAAGTAATCAACATTGTCTTGATTCTCGAGACATCTGAAAACGCAATTTTTTTGGTTTTGGCTCGCCTTTGGACCTCCATTCAGCAGATTGACGCTTAGTTTCAGGGTCATATTTAAAGCACCATGTCTCATCACCAGTTATGATCGAATCAAGGAAGTCTGTATCGTTTTCAGCAGTTTCAATAATGTCTTTGCAGTGCTCCACGCGAGCGATGTTTTGGTCCATTAGCACCATTTTTAGCATTATTAGCACACTTTTTGGTTTTATTAAAATGGCTGTCACTTTTTGATCTGTCATCTGATTTACATGAAGTTAGGTGCGTTTGAAAGAGGATGAACGTATCTTTTTAATGTTGCAAATTTTCAATAGATGGCGCATGGCGTATGTTGTATGATTTAAATATAAAGTTCGGTTATTTTTGAGACACACTGTGTCTCACGCAGACCCACACTTAAACTTTTAGTAATATCTTAATTAAAAATGTGGAAAGGTTAATAAATAGACTAAATAATACGGCTACAAACAAAAAAAAAAAACAAAACAAAAGAATAGAATAGAAAGTGCAATAAAATACAAATTATTTAAATAGTAAATATTGCAAAAATTTGAGAAATCACTTGATATCTCACAGTAATCGATGGAACGATCAAAAGTTGTATTCGTTCATTGTATTAATTTTAAATTGGAAAAACAATAATATAGCTTACACTACATTTTCAAAAATATTTTGTTTTGTATTGCATTTTTGCATTTAACGTCATTCTTCAACATAGTGGTGCCATCTATTGTAAATGCGCCAATTGACAATAAACCCATAATTCGGCACGGATCGGTAAATACTACATAGAATTTGCTGACATGCATTTTTAATAAAATTTAAATTAATATTTTTTATTTTCAAAAATAAATTCCAGATGGAAATTTATAAAAGGGCACTGATGTGCGCGTTGCCAACTCATTCAATTCAGTATCAACACGAATGTGAATTGAGTAAAGGTATGTATGTATGATAAAGAACGCAATATAAATTACTGCTTCGATCACAGAAACAAAACAACATTCCAGACTTTGCTCGCACGGGAGCGAACACAAAAACAAATGCCATGGCTAACTCTTGCTCTTTGGCTCTTTCAGTTGCTCCTGCACTGAACGTTTTCAATGCTTGCTTAGCGAGCTTGCATTTAATGCAATTAAAATAATGTTTTTTATTTTTTAAATATAGAAACAAATTCTCTGAAGTTGGTGTCTATACTGAAATCTTGTCTATTTTCATTCAGTTCGTCAATTTTGTCTCTCTTGTTTTGTTGTATATTACAGGTATTGGTTCTTGCAAAAATGAAGATTTCTGCTGGTGTTCGATTATGTTGGTGTTGTATTGTGTAAAGTATATTCTCAAATTTGGTGAATTGGTTTTCGTTTATTCTCGCTTGTTATTATTCTTAATTTTTCATTGACTGTTTTATGAAATCTCTAAATATCAGAAATTCCAATTTTACTTGTTATGTTTATGTTTACTCCCTCTGATTCTAACCAGAGTTTAAGTGCGGTGCACATGAGCACGGAGTCTTTTTCGGCTTTTATTTCTAAGGGTTTACGCATGTCGTTGAATATGCGGAGAATAGCTCTTAAAGCTTCGAGCCAATCTCTACTGTTTACTTCTATCAAGCAGGCGTATTTAGAATAAATATCAATACATGATAGGAATGGTTTTTTATTTATTAAGTAGAATTTCATTACATACTTGTCTCTGGGGTTGAGATTTCTGGGGTCGTTTCAAAGGCTAATTTTGTATTTCTATGTTCAGTTTTAGCGATTTTGCAGATTTCACATTCATTTACAATGTTTTGAATGAGCTTTTGATAATAGGGGTAATAATAGAGTTCTGAAGTGTGAGTTTTTCTATGCCAGGGTGTAATAATTTTTTATTGGTCTTGAGAATGATTTCTTTGAGTTGAGCGTATGTTTAAGTATCTATTAGCGTATCACTGGTTTTCATAACATTAGTGAAATAATCGGGACTTATGATTTGGATACACTCATTTTGAAAAATGTGAAAGCCAATTTCGTTAAGGAAGTAAATTACACTTTTTTTAGTGCAGATTAGGTCTTTAGGAAGGGTGTCTGTCATTTCTTTATAACTGATTTTTATTCTAGTTCTATGGAAATATTTAATTATTTGGACTTCGTCAAGGTCGTCTCTTATGAAGTCTAATTGTCTTGTGTAATAGTTAAGGCGTGTATCGGTTATTGGAATATAACCTTAATTGTCTTCTTGTGCGCTGTGCACAGTGGCTGCTGTAGCATGGGAAACTGTATCGTCTTCTCGTAGAAAGTTTTCTTATTCCTTTTCTATTGCCGAATAGCTCGTGCTCGTTTAGAGTTCTGCTTGCATAGCAGATGGGTTTATGTTCTTAAGATAATACAGCACCTATAGCTATAATTGCATCTGTTGTTAGTGAAAATTTGTTTTCGAAGTTAGGGTATATTAAGATTGGGTCGGACGTGATCAATACTTTTGGTTTCTCAATGGCGAATATGTAGTCGTTATCTTTTGTATTGATAATTGCTCCTTTTTTAGTTCGAGTGTCATGGGTTTTGCTATTTTTGCAAAATTGGGAATGAACTTACGGTAGAATCCGCAGTGTCCAAGGAAAGATTTTATTCCTTTTGTATTGCATTTATTTTATTTGGATTTGGTTTTATACCGTCAGTCGTGATAATTTGACCGAGAAATTCTGTTTCTTTCTTCAGAAATTCACATTTATCAAGTTGCAATTTTAAATTGGCTGATAGTAGCTTTTCAAATACTCTTTTTAGTAATATTATGTGTTCTTCCAACGAAGTGGAATAAATGATAATATCATCTAAATAAACTAGACAATCCTTATAGATTAAATCTTCTAGAATGTTGTTCATGCATCGTTGAAAAGTAGCTAATGCATTATTTAGATCAAAGGGCATACGAGTATATTCTCAATGTCCATGTTTTGTTGAAAATGCTGTTTTGGGTATTGACTGTGGGTCCATTTGGACTTGATGGAAACCTTTAGCTAGATCGATGGTTGTAAAGTATTGACAGCGTCCGAGCTTGTGTAAAATTTCATTCATTAGGGAATAAAAAATTTGTCGTCAATGGTTATTTCATTGAAACTGCGATAGTCTATGACTAATCGAAAATTTGGTTTGCCCGAAGCTTCGTTTTTCTTTGGAACAATTCAAATGGGGGAATACATTGAATATATTTCTAGAAGGGTTTCTTCTAGGTAGGGGGTAATTAGAGGGTTTTCCCTCAGATTTAGAAGACTTGGGGCACTCATCGGTAACCTTGGACTCTTCTTGTTCAGACGACTTGGGGCACTCATTGGTAACCTCATCTGATTTAAAGTGGGGTTTCCGCATAATTTTGGAGGGTTTTCCCCTTTTTTTTGAATGTAGAAAGTTTGCTTATTAGAACAAAGGTTGCTTGGATGCAACGACACGCTTTGGGTTAAAGTTATAGTGCCATTTATAGAATGGACTTTTATGTAGGAATGTTTTGTGGGGAAATTGAAGAAATTTTGCCTCATGATGTTAATGGAACGACTAGTGT
Organism: Drosophila sp. st01m; assembly: GCA_018901795.1. NCBI lineage: Eukaryota > Metazoa > Arthropoda > Insecta > Diptera > Drosophilidae > Drosophila > Drosophila sp. st01m. The sequence goes on along the minus strand of JAEIFG010000911.1, from coordinate 98,005 downwards.
CTACGAGGTATTTGAGTATTATGTTATTCTTTTTTGTTTTTAGGAATGGGTTTCATCCTCCTCTGAATCGCTTTCTGATTTCGAGGGTGGTTGATGAAAATTTTCTCCTTTGTCCATTTTGTATTGGCTACTGGTACTAACTCTTTGCCTTTTGATAGGAGGGCTCGTCGCATTAACCCTTTGTTTTTAATGGCTTAGAGAATTTTGGGCTCTACCTTGACTTCACTTATGTTTGAATTTGCTCATAACTTGCTGATTTGTTTCAGCAGGCTTTGAACTACTTTTTGAGTTTGAATGGTTTGAGTTATGCATTGCATTGCTCACGAAATTTTGATATTTCCCTTTATTCTTTGAGTTTTGATGTGAGTTTGTGTTAGAGTTGGAACTGTTCGGTCGTTGAAAATTATGTCGTACACACCTTCTGATAGTGCTACTTGTTCTACTTCTCTCACTGTATGAATACGATGTGGGTAACCGTTTTTAACCAAAATTATTTATTAAAACTTTTATACTAATTTTTTTGAACAAAATAACAAAAATTGGCTTTTGCAATCGTATCGAAATTTTAAGTCTTAAAATTAAAAAACGGAACAATAATACTCCCTTTAATAACATTAATTAGATATTTATGGTCGATCCCCTGGATTTTCCGACCTTGAAAATTCGATTTTTCTTTGAATTTATAAGATTCGTCAACATCTGGGGTTGGAGGAGGTTCCACTCCCGCAAAATCGCGCTCTTAATTCTGATTACACATTCGTATGTAATGTTATCATCATACACTCTTCTGGCGAGAATACCCCATATATTTTCAATCGGATTTAAGTCCGGTGAACATGCTGGCCACTCCAACAACTTCACTGAGCTCTCTTGCAAAAATGTTTTTGTCATACGACTGATATGGATTCTTGCATTGCCTTGCATAAAAATATACGGGGCTTCAAGGTTTTTATTTAAAAATGGAACTAAACTGTTCTCTAAGACTTGAATATAGTCTGCACCATTCATCCTGGAGCTTGAAGATTGTAAATCAAGCTTTCCAAACTTGTTGAAAGCTCCCCCATACCATCGCAGATCCACCACCAAAACTTCTTTTCGAAAAATTCAAGGGCTCCTTACTTAAATCCCGCCAGTAATGGCGAACTCCATCTGGACCATCCTGATTAAATTTTTTTCATCTGATAAAAAAAACCTAATAAAATATATTCGATTAGGAATGTAAAACAAAAAGTAATTTTTTTTTACCGAGGCCCAGTTTGTTTCCAAGTTATTTTCTGCAATTTTTATCCGAACTGCCTTATGACGGGCTGTCAAATAAGGTATTTTTTTTTGTTTAGCTCTCACAATGTGGTCAAACTTAATTAGCACTCTTCAAACTGTCATTTTGGATACTTTTCTTGCACTTATCGAAGCAAGTCTGGAGCACGACACAAAAGAATTACTGATTTTTTTGACAATGCTTCGCTTGCTACGGTTATCTATGACTGGTGTTCGACTGGTACTGCTTTTTTGGCATATTCTCCTGGATACTTTAGAAAATTGGCAATAACTTTGCGACTGCGACCAATTTCACGCGATATTTCACTTTTATTCAAACCAGATTTTTAAATGGCAAGAATTGAGACGTTTTCTTGTTCACAAAGCAGTGTACCACGACCCGATTTATTTAAAATTAATTAAATTGCTATTGCGAATTTAATAAAAATTAATTGACTTAGTCTAAACAATTCGGCGTCTGTTTTCGTTAAGTGGGCTATAATTATGATACACTTGCAAGCTAGCAAATATCTACGTCTTTACACAAAACTAACGGCATATTTCCAATTAATGCTTAAATTAGCCAATAACGGTAAATTTGCATTGCTTATGCCTTATCCTCTCTTTCGTCATACTTGCTTTTAATATATTCCAGTACAGGCAAATTTTACGAGGGAAGAAACGCAAATTATAGAAGTGTGCTATCATTTTAATACGCACCTTATAATAATGTTTAAATTGTCAAAACACTGTATTATTCTGCGTCTTTTAAATTGTCCAGGGACCAAAGCGGAATAATGTTAAAAAAAACCAAAATATTAACAATTATTGTAGCTTAAGTTTTTTTACACGGAGCAACGTCCACTTTAGTTCATATTCAAATTAAGACTAACAATTCAAATTTTAATTATTTATTTCTTAGCTGCATAAGAATGTTTATGTAAAAGTTGCAAAAGAATGTTTATGTAAGAGTGTCTACACGCGCACGGCTACTTTTGCTGAGTAAGCCGGTTCAGATTTCTTTGCATGAGTGCAAGTGTAACATAAGGAATTTGTTTACTAGTTTTGTGCATAAGGCAGGATGTGATTAGGTCAGCATACTCGAAATATGTTAAGCATAATATGCTACTATATATATACACGGTGTGTCCCAAAAATAACCGAACTTTTTGGATATAAAATAAAATACACATTATATCAAAATAGGTTTCATTTGACTCAACACAACGTTTGGAACGATCCACCAGCGCATGCAATTATTTTTTATGTCATTTATAGAAATGTTCTTCAGTACCTCGGTTACGGCTGCTTGAATGACTGAGATATCATCATAAAATGCTCCCTTCATCTTGGTTTTCAGTTTTGGAAATAAAAAATAGTCACATGGTGATAGATCAGGCGAATACGGAGGATGGTCAATGAGAGAAATCCCTTTTTCATTAAAAATTCGTTCACTTTTTTGGTCTTGTGAGGTGGTGCATTATCGTGAAATAAAAACAGCTGTTTCCCTGCTGGAAATTCTGGTCTAACACGACCGATTCTTTCCCAGAAACGATGTAAAACGCCTAAATAGTATTCTCCATTAACAGTTTGACCTTCTGAAACAAATTCCTTGTGGACAATACCCTTCGAATCATAAAAAAGTAATCAACATTGTCTTGATTCTCGAGACATCTGAAAACGCAATTTTTTTGGTTTTGGCTCGCCTTTGGACCTCCATTCAGCAGATTGACGCTTAGTTTCAGGGTCATATTTAAAGCACCATGTCTCATCACCAGTTATGATCGAATCAAGGAAGTCTGTATCGTTTTCAGCAGTTTCAATAATGTCTTTGCAGTGCTCCACGCGAGCGATGTTTTGGTCCATTAGCACCATTTTTAGCATTATTAGCACACTTTTGGTTTTATTAAAATGGCTGTCACTTTTTGATCTGTCATCTGATTTACATGAAGTTAGGTGCGTTTGAAAGAGGATGAACGTATCTTTTTAATGTTGCAAATTTTCAATAGATGGCGCGTGGCGTATGTTGTATGATTTAAATATAAAGTTCGGTTATTTTTGAGACACACTGTGTCTCACGCAGACCCACACTTAAACTTTTAGTAATATCTTAATTAAAAATGTGGAAAGGTTAATAAATATGTGATAGACAAAATAACACGGCTTCAAACAAAAAATAAAACAAAGCAAAAAGAATAGAAAGTGCAATAAAATACAAATTATTTAAATAGTATATATTGCAAAAATTTGAGAACTCACTTGATAAATCACAGTGGCAACGCTTCAATGCCCTTTCTCACAGTAATCGATGGAACGATCAAAAGTTGTATTCGTTCATTGTATTAATTTTAAATTGGAAAAACAATAATATAGCTTACACTACATTTTCAAATATATTTTGTTTTGTATTGCCTTTTTGGCATTTATCGTCATTCTTCAACATAGTGGTGCCATCTATCGTAAATGCGCCAATTGACAATAAACCCATAATTCGGTACGGATCGGTAAATACTACATAGAATTTGCTGACATGCATTTTTAATAAAATTTACATTAATATTTTTTATATTCAAAAATAAATTCCGGATGGAATTTTATAAAGAGCTTCTACTTTGATCTTATATGCACTGATGTGCGCGTTGCCAATTCATTCAATTCAGTATCAACACGAATGTGAGTTGAGTAAATGTATGTATGTATGACAAAGAACGCAATATAAATTACTGCTTCGATCACAAGAACAAAACAACAACAACATTCGAGACTTTGCTCGCACGGGAGCGAACACAAGAACAAATGCCATGGCTCTGTCGAGTCTACCTCTTGCTCTCTGGCTCTCTTTCAGTTGCTCACGCTAAAATTCTGTATGTACATATACGTACACCCGCACTGAACGTTTTCAATGCTTGCTTAGCGAGCTTGCATTTAATGCAATTAAAAAAATGTTTTTTATTTTTTAAAATAGCTTGCAGGTGGAATTAAGAAATGAAAATACCCATACGGATCTCAAAAAATGTTTATGATTTTTAAAAAAATTCAAGTCTCTAGGACTTGGTCATGGTTTGGCCATGGCTGTGATATATTAGTCAGTCAGTCAGTCAGTGAGGACTAAGCATTTTAAATACATAGATATAGAAACAAATTCTCTGAAGTTGGTGTCTATACTGAAATTTTGTCTATTTTCCTTCAGTTCGTCAATTTTGTCTCTCTTGTTTTGTTGTATACTAGAGGTCCCGCTTTTGCGTCCTTGCTTTGCTCGGACGCAGATCCCCACTTAAAGTATCAAAAATATTTATATTAAAAGGTTAATATAAATATTATTATTTAAATTATTTCGATATTTCCACAATACCAAAGCGAAAAAATGCATATTTCAAATTATCGCACTAATGTCGCGCTGCCAACTTATTCAATTCAGTATCAACACGAATGTCTCATTGACATTGATAATTCAAGCAGCCCTTTATTTCGTATGTATGACGAACAGTGTTGCCAACATTTTTCAGGAAGAAGTCGCCAGATTGGACAAAAATAAAAGCCTTCTGCTGTTTTATAATTTTCCCCCGCTGTTGGACTTCCAAAACCGTCAGATCTGATAGGAAAAAATATAAATTGGCAACAAAGATGACAAAGCACGCTTCGTTCACAGGAACAAAACAACAACAACATTCGCGATCTTGCTCGCGAAACACAAAAAACAAATGCCACGGCTGTCTTGCTCTTGGCTCTCTTTCAGTTGCTCTCGCTAATATTGTGTATGTATGCGTGCACACGCATTGAACGTTTTCAATGCTTGCTTAGCGAGCTTGCATTTAATGCAATTTAAATAATGTTTTTTATTTTTTAAAATAGGTTTGCTGGTGGAATTAGAAAATAAAAATACCCATACGAATCTGGGATTTTTTTTCTGATTTTTTAATAAAACTTCAAGTCTCTAGGACTTGTGGTTTGGCCATGGCTGTGATATATTAGTCAGCCAGTGAGTCAGTGAGGACAAAGCATTTTATATATATAGTTTATAGGTATTATATATATATATGGCATAAACGCACCTAACGGGGTAAAGCCTGATGCACGATATGCCTCCACGCCTCTCTGTCCTGTGCGCGACTGCGCCAGTTGGTGACACCAAGCGTCGCCAGAACTGCGTCCATCTGGTCCCCCCAATGTGCGCGTGGTCTTCCTCTCCTACGTTGTCCGCCAACTACCGCATCGAAGACAGATCGAGCTGGAGTTGTTGCCTTCATACGAGCTATGTGACCAAGCCAGCGAAGTCGCTGAATATTAATTCGTTTGACTATGTCCACATCGCTGTATAGCTCATACAGCTCGTCATTCCACCTAATACGATAGGTTTCGCCAATGCAAACAGGTCCGAAGATCTTGCGAAGGATTTTCCTCTCGAAGATACCAAGAGCAGCTGCAACTGACTGCGTCACTGTCCAGACTTCCGCACCATATAGAAGCACTGGGATGATGAGTGCCTTGTAAGGGGTTAGCTTCGACTTTCGAGAGAGGGCTCTGCTGTTCATTTGCCTACTGAGCCCAAAGTAACTCCTGTTGGCAAGCGTGATCCTTCGTTTGATCTCCAGGCTGACATCGTTGTTGCTGGTCACTGCAGTTCCTAAATAGACAAAGTCCTTGACCGACTCAAAGTCATAGTCTCGAGCAGTAAGATGAGAGTCAAGACGCCGCGACTCTCTTTTACTGCACACCATAAACTTTGTTTTGCCCATATTCACCGCTTGACCAACTTTAGCCGATTCTCTTTCGATTGCTCCAAAAGCCGCAGTCACATCACACTTGGTTCTGCCAATAATATCAATATCATCAGCGTAGCCAAGGAGCTGGACACATTTCTGTCCCAATATTGTGCCCACCCGATGCACTCCAGCGTTCCTTATGACACTCTCCATCAGCAGATTGAAGAGCACACAAGAGTCGCCTTGTCTGAGACCCCGCCTGGTACTGAAGGTTTTGGACTGGTTCTTTCCTACCTTAACAGAGCTGATGGTGTTGCTCAATGTCATTCTACAAAGCCGTACTTACTTTGCAGGAATACCAAGCTCAGACATGGTGGTGTACAGGCAACCTCACCGTGGACTGTCAAAATCTGCTTTAAAATCAACAAACAGGTGGTAGGTGTCGATTTGGTTCTCATACACTTTCTCCAGGATTTGACGTAGTGTGAAGATCTGGTCGACTGTGGACCGGCCAGGACGAAAGCCGCATTGATACGGTCCAATCAATGCTTCAGCATATGGCTTAAGTCTCTCACACATTACGGTCGTGAGAACTTTGTATGCGACGGGGAGAAGACTGATGCCACGATAGTTGGTGCGTTGTGTTGCATCACCCATCTTCAGAATGGGGCAGATCATACTGAGACTCCAATCATTGGGCATACTTTCCGCTGACCATACGTTGCAAATGAGCTGGTGCATGCACCCTACCAACTCATCGCCTCCAGCCTTAAACAATTCAGCCGGTTAGCCGTCCGCTCCCGCGGCTTTATTGTTTTTAAGTAGCTTTATGGCGGCTTCGACTTCCGTATAGTTAGGGATGGGAACTTCAACACCATCTTCTCTGATTGGGGTTAGTGGATATTCTTCCGACTCTTGGTTGTCTCCAGCCAAAAGACTTTCAAAGTGGTCCCTCCATAACCTCCGTACGGTCTCTGCATCTGTGACAAGATTTCCATCATCACTCCTGCAGGCAAGGGATCCAGACTTATACCCTTGAGTCATGCGTTTGACCCTCCTGTAAAAGTCGAGGGCATCATTCCTGCACCTGCTGTTCTCCAACTTCTCACACTCAAGCCTTTCCATCTCCTGTTTCTTTCTCCTCTCTTCTCTGCGTCCTATAAATATTCACCACTGCTCGTGTGGCACCTGCTTGCAGCGTTCGCCTATATGCAGCGATCTTTGCAGCAGTCGCATCCCGACACTCCTGGTCATACCATGGATTCCGTTTTGGAGGACGTTGGAATCCAAGGGTTTCCACAGCAGAAATGTTAATGGTGGTAGATATATACATCCACATATCTGAAGTATTTGTAGGCGTTGGAGTGAGCTGGCCAAGTCGGCCTGAGAGTCGAGTTGAGAAGGCATCCCTGTGCTGTTGTGACTGCAGCTTTCCGATGTCAAGCTTTCTTGGCATACCTTGGTGTGGGATTTTCGCGAAACACAACCGTGCACGAACCTTGGCTGCGATAAGGTAGTGGTCAGAGTCGATGTTAGGACCCCGACACGATCTCACATCAAGAATGCTAGACGCATGTCTTGCATCGACCACAACATGATCAATCTGGTTGCAAGTCAGACGATCAGGTGACAGCCAGGTTGCTTTGTGAATGTTGAGATGACGGAATCTTATACTTGTCACCATAATATTGAGCGCAGCAGCAAAACCTATAAGTCTAAGCCCATTGTCCGAGGTAGACTCATGTAAGCTGTGCTGTCCAACGGTTGCTCCAAAGATGCGTTCCCGCCCGATTTTGGCATTAAAATCTCCGAGGAGGATCTTAATGTCATGCGACGGGCAGCGGCTATACGCTCGGTCGAGTTGTGTATAGAAGGCATCCTTGATGGCGTCGTCCTTCTCCTCCGTTGGGGCATGCGCGCAGATAAAGCTGATGTTAAAGAATTTGACAGCTACTCGGATCGTCGCAAGTCTCTCGTTTACAGGTGTAAACTGTGAGACTCGGTGCCGTAGTCTGGCTCCTACGGCGAATCCACAACCAAACTCGTGCCTATCAGTATGACAGCTGTAGTATATGTCACAATTCCTTTGCTTCTTGCATCCCTCTCCGTTCCATTGCATTTCCTGAATAGCTGTAATGTCAGCCTTTAAATTGCTGAGAGTATCCACTAGTTGTTGAGTGGCACCAGGTCTGTACAATGTGCGTACATTCCAAGTGCATACTCTCAAATCATTATCCTTTTTGAATTTGCCGTGGTCGTCAACGTTGTTCGGGTATCTATCCGAGGCTTCTCTTGTATTCTTCACTGATGTGGTATTTTCCTTGGGTGGATATCAAGTCCTACGCCAAAACCTAATTTAAGGATTAGGATCCCGCCGTGCACTTTGGTTTATAACTCAACGGATGCTAAGTTACAATCCAGGGAAAACCACGTGGAGGTAGTGCGTCGACTTGAAAAAAGCAGGGACAAGGATCACCCTGGCGCCCACCAAGTTGAACGCAGTCAGTAGCTTTACCTTGTATACTTTCCCCCAATTTCCCCAGATTATAGGTATTTTTTCTTGCAAAAATGAAGATTTCTGCTGGTGTTCGATTGTGTTGGTGTTGTATTGTGTTTTGTTTTGTGGTTGTACACGTAAAGTATTTTCTCAAATTTGGTGAATTGGTTTTCGGGTTTATTCTCGCTTGTTATTATTCTTAATTTTTCATTGACTGTTTTATGAAATCTCTAAATATCAGAAATTCCAATTTTACTTGTTATGTTTATGTTTACTCCCTCTGATTCTAACCAGAGTTTAAGTGCGGTGCACATGAGCACGGAGTCTTTGCCGGCTTTTATTTCTAAGGGTTTACGCATGTCGTTGAATATGCGGAGAATAGCTCTTAAAGCTTCGAGCCAATCTCTACTGTTTACTTCTATCAAGCAGGCGTATTTAGAATAAATATCAATACATGATAGGAATGGTTTTTTATTTATTAAGTAGAATTATATGACAAACTTGTCTCTGGGGTTGAGATTTCTGGGGTCGTTTCAAAGGCTAATTTTGTATTTCTATGTTCAGTTTTAGCGATTTTGCAGATTTCACATTCATTTAAAATGTTTTGAATGAGCTTTTGATAATAGGGGTAATAATAGAGTTCTGAAGTGTGAGTTTTTCTATGCCAGGGTGTAATAATTTTTTATTGGTCTTGAGAATGATTTCTTTGAGTTGAGCGTATGTTTAAATATCTATTAGAGTAGCACTGGTTTTCATAACATTAGTGAAATTGTCGGGACTTATGATTTGGATATACGCATTTTGAAAAATGTGAGAGCCAATTTCGTTAAGGAAGTAAATTACACTTTTTTTTAGTGCAGATTAGGTCTTTAGGAAGGGTGTCTGTCATTTCTTTATAACTGATTTTTATTCTAGTTCTATGGAAATATTTAATTATTTGGACTTCGTCAAGGTAAATACAATCCCATCATTTTAATACATTTCTCATGCTTAACTCAATTCAAATTATTTGTTAATACATCTGATATCATGTTTTCTGTTGACACATAGTTAATTTCAATTATCTTTTTCTTATACAATTCTCTAATATAATGATACTTAATATTAATATGTTTACTACGTGAGTGGAAAGTGTCATTTTTTACTAAACATTGTGCGCTTTGATTGTCGCCATAGATCTGGATAACCTGGATATTTCCAAAGCCGATCTCATTATCAGCTTTCGCACATAGAACGCCTCTCTCGCCGCAGTCGAGAGCGCCACATACATCGATACAACAATCGATTGTTTTTCGAAGCCCATGTAAAAATAGCTCCAGCAGCAAGCAACACCCAACCGGTGAACGATTTTCTGTCCGTAGAATCACCAACCCAGTCAGCGTCGACAAAGCAGTGTATTGGTACACCAGTACGCTCGTAGTGCAGCTTGAGATCAGCTATGCCTCTTAGGTATCTCAGTATCTGCTTTGCAGCAGCTTCATGCTCCTTATGTGGGTCTGCATTCTGCTGTGCCAGTTTAGTCACAGAATGCAATATATCAGGACGAGTAGTTATTGCTAAATACATTAGTGATCCGATTAAAGACTGAAAGGCAACTTTATCCACCCTCTGACAATTGACCTTGTCACATTTTACTTGGAATCCAGCTTCTAGGGGTTGGCTTGCAATCCTGCATTTTGTAGACATTCAGGGGCCTCTCTAAGTACTGCTTATAACCAATCCTTATGCCTCCAGTCTCGATATCACGTTCGATTTCAATTCCCAGAAAATGCTTCAAATGACCGCCGTTCACAACTTTAAATTCGTTTGCAATTAGATGCTTTATTTGCCCAAGTTCATCCTTGCTCGAACTGGCTATAATAAGGTCATCTACATATACAACTATTATGTTTCGCTTCTTTCCAGCATCTTGGATATATACACAAGGTTCGCTTGGACACGGTACAAATCCCATTTTGAACAGCACCGCATTTAACTGCTCATTCCATTCCCGACTGCTCTGCTTCAACCCGTATAAGGATTTGTGTAGCTTCAGGACTCACGTTGGGTATTGCTCATCGATGATTCCTTCTGGTTGGCGCATAAACAGTATCATGTAAATCACTCTTCAAGTAGGCAGACGACACGTCCATTTGGTGCATGTATAAACCATTCTCAACTGACAGAGCGATGACAAGCTTGATAGACGAATAACGTGCCACAGGAAAGAGAGTTTCCGTAAAATAAACGCCATATCGCTGAGCGCATCCTTTACCAACTAGTCGAGATTTCAGTCGCTCTACTGCACGCTTTACTGCAAACACCCATTTTGATCCGATGGCTTTCTGACCCTCTGGGAGATCCACCAACGTCCAGGTCGCATTGGCTTGAAGACTGTCTATCTCCTTCTGCATAGAAGCTCTTCATTCATCAGAATTATCCATAACCATTGCCTCATCCATACTCGTAGGGACGGGGACTTCCTCAGCATGACTTGCGTTGACCATATTGTACTGCTTACGTGGTCGTAAGCGACCTCTCCATTCAGCTGGTTCAGGTTCATCAGAAGTAGGCTCTCCTCCTTCTTCATCAAGATTCTTGCCGCCAGGTGCATCATTGTCTTGATTATTAGACATGTTCGGGTCAGTCATCATGGTCATTCTCAAACACAATGACGTCCCGAGCCACACAGACGTTTCGCTTACTAGGATTATATAATCGATAAGCTTTTGCAGTTTCAGAGTATCCTACCAAAACGTGTTCCTGGCCTCTTGGAACGTACTTTTTTTCTCGGTTTTGTCCAGCACGACAGTCTTAGACTCAAAAACCTTCAGGTGCGACACAGTTGGCTTCTTTCCAGTCCATGATTCAAATGGAGTCATTCCTGGTAAAGAAGACGTCTCGACGCGATTGCGTAGATAGGCAGTGTTAATAGCCTCTGCCCATTGCCAATCACCAACACCAGCTTGCAGCATCGTACTTCTAACCATTTCTACCAGTGTTCGATTAGCACGTTCCGCCACACCATTTTGCTGAGGGGTGTGCGAAACCGTCAACTGTCGCTTGATGCCATTTTCTGTCAAGAAAGACTGAAACGCATTACTTAAATACTCACGCCCGTTGTCGCTTCTCACGGCTTTAATCTTCTTGTTAGTCTGATTCTCCGCAAATGATTTAAATTCTTTAAATTTTGGCAGAATTTCATCTCTTGTCTTCAGGAAACAGACAGACACATATCGAGATTTGTCATCTATGAATGTAGCAAAATAGTGTGCACCTCCCATGGAAACAGCTTGCATAGGACCACATATATCGGTATGCACCAATTCAAGTACTTCTGTTGCACGACTTCCAATTGCTTTCGGAAACTGCTTCACGCATATTTTACTTTTTGCACACGCGACACACTGAAGTTCTTTTGCACCACTAAATTCTTGTCCTTTTAGACGATATACAATTTCTTGATTAATCATATTACTTAAACTTGCAAAATTTAGGTGTCCAAATCTTTGATGCCATATTTCCAATGGACTGGCCTGTGCAGCAAAACACGATTGTTTAGCACAATTTTCTTCATTTTTAAATAAAATTAATCCACTTTGCAATTCAGCAACCAAAATAATTTTATTCTCTTTGTTTTTGATAACCGCGCTTTTATTTTCAAATTTCACTTGAAAACCATGTTCAATTGCTCGTGTTACCGACATAAAATTGCATTGCAAGTTTTTTACGTATAGTACGTTAATCAGTTCCATAGTAGAATTTTGCCACTTTAAAACCACTGTACCGCGACCATCAGCATCAAAATAATTGTTTCCAGCCTAGAGAATGCGCTCTTTATATTCTCTCATGTTTTTAAATAATGATCTCTCAGAGCACAAATGAGCAGTGGCACCCGAGTCCAAACACCACATATTTTTCGACAATTTGTCTAGCTCAGCGACAGAGCAGAATAACGAATATGATTTCGGATTTGTTCTCTCACTCTCTTGCGGTTTTTTCTTCGCCTTGCATTTTGCAGCTTTGTGACCACTACCTCCACAATCCCAGCATGTAATTGTTCTTTTACCGTTTGCTGCTTGCTTGTGTTCTTTTTGTCCGTGGACCGAATTCCTAAAACCGTTTGCTCACATTTTTCTACTTCTTGTACTTTTCGCCTTTGTCCTCCTACTTGCAATTTAATTTTCAGCATACTTAGTGATGGTAACTCATCTCGTGTTTCCAGGGCAATCACGAAACCCTCAAACGACTGAGGCAAACTTGACAATAGTAGAACACTTAGGATTTCTCCTTGGACTAAAAAAACCACATCTTTTAATTTTCCCACAATATCATAAAATTTGTTCATATGCGCCCCCCACAGTGTCAGTTTCACACATTTTAAGTCAAATAAAGCCTTTTTCTCGGCACTATCGTTTTCTTCTTTGACGACTCGACCACACGTGACTTTCCATAAGTCCGAATGTATTAACACGCTTTTCATATGTACAGCCCACGCACTGTAATTATCATCATTTAATTTGTCTATCATATGTATTGACTAACTCAATTTGTTAATCACAAATTTTTACAATGACAATATCAAAAAGTCCAGCATATTCTATAAAATCCGAAATATTCACTTTTTACAGTTTTGCTGTTTTTCACTCGCGATGGCCTGGGCCCATAACCTGTTCATTTGAGTATTTTATTAGAACTGAAGTAATAGATAACAATATGACTGCTCACAGTCAGTTGAGAGCATAATAGATAAAATATGAAAGCCTTGCTTCAGTGCGACTTCAAATTAAAGAGTTGATCTTACACTAAGAGTTTCTTCGTTGTCTTACGATAGAAAGAGGAAAAAAGGTTGCGTTGCTTAAAAATACATACAGAAATTTAACAGTATTGATAATTGCTCCTTTTTTTAGTTTGAGTGTCATTGGTTTTGCTATTTTTGCAAAATTCGGAATGAACTTACGGTAGAATCCGCAGTGTCTATTGCATTTATTTTATTGGGATTTGGTTTTATACCGTCTGTCGTGATAATTTGACCGAGAAATTCTGTTTCTTTCTTCAGAAATTCACATTTATCAAGTTGCAATTTTAAATTGGCTGATAGTAGCTTTTCAAATACCCTTTTTAGTGATATTATGTGTTTTTCCAACGAAGTGGAATAAATGATTATATCATCTAAATAAACTAGACAATCCTTATAGATTAAATCTTCTAGAAGGTTGTTCATGCAGCGTTGCAAGGGCATACGAGAATATTCGTAGTGTCCATGTTTTGTTCAAAAAGGCTGCTTTGTATATTGACTGTGGGTCCATTTGGATTTGATGGAAACCTTTAGCTAGATCGATGGTTGTAAAGTATTGACAGCGTCCGAGCTTGTGTAATATTTCATTCATTAGGGGAATAAAAAATTTGTCGTCAATGGATATTACATTGAAACTGCGATAGTCTACGACAAATCGAAATTTTGGTTTGCCCGAAGCTTCGTTTTACTTTGGGACAATCCAAATGGGGGGCCAATAAGAAGATTTAGATTTCCAAATTATTTTTTGTTTTATTATTTTATTTATTTGTTTGTTAACTTCTTGGTCAAATTCTTGGGGGGTATTTATAGGTTTTTTGCAATGAATAGAATGTTTCGTGTTTTGTATGAATAGAATGTTTAATCGTGCTCGTAAAAGCCAAATTTTCACCTTCCTTGTGCTGAGTGTCACCGTATGCGAGCAAAACGTGCGAAAGTTGTGTTCCTTCTTCTGTATTAAGATGTTCAATCTGAATACATTGAAGATATTTCTAGAAGGGTTTCTTCTAGGTAGGGGGTAATAAGAGGGTTTTCCTCAGATTAAGAAGACTTGGGGCACTCACTGGTAACCTTGGACTTTTCTTGTTCAGACGACTTGGGGCACTCGTTGGTAACCTTAGACTCATCTGATTTGAAGTGGGGTTTCCGCTTAATTTTTGGAGGGTTTTCCCCTTTTTTTGCGGTCTTTAGAGGGGTTTCCTCTGGTTTAGATGACTTGGGGCACTCATTGGAAACCATGGACTTATCTGTTTGAATGTGGTCGTACCACATTTTGATTGGATAGCCATTTATACTGAGTGTTTGTGTTGAATAGTTAATTTGGGTGTAGGTTGACTCTAAGTAACTTCTGCCTAATGAATGTAGAAGGTTTGCTTAGTAGAACAAAGGTTGCTTGGATGCAACGACACGCTTTGAGTTAAAGTTATAGTGCCATTTATAGAATGGACTTTTATGTTGGAAGGTTTTGTGGGGAAATTGAAGAAATTTTGCCTCATGATGTTAATGGAACAACTAGTGTCTACGAGGTATTTGAGTGTTATGTTATTCTTTTTTATTTTTAGGAATGGGTTTCATCCTCCTCTGAATCGCTTTCTGATTTCGAGGGTGGTTGATGAAAATTTTCTCCTTTGTCCATTTTGTATTGGCTACTGGTACTATCTCTTTGCCTTTTGACAGGAGGGCTCGTCGCATTAACACTTTGTTTTTAATGGCTTAGAGAATTTGTATCCTGTTGCGATTACTTTTGAAAGTACTTCTGGAATTGCTATCAGATGTGTCGTTGTAGTTCCTCTAATTCCTGCCTTCGACTGCGATGGTTCGTTAGAGTATTGTATGACATAAGATCCGTTTAAGTTATACTGTTTCGGGGAGCTCCATATCAATCCGTTGAAGTAAGTCACAAAAATTGTGCCAGCGTCCACTAGCATCGTTGTTTCTGCGTCGTTCCTCAAATAACTTCAGGTAGCGTGTCCTTTTAGAGCAGTCTAGAGATGCAGATGTCTTCCTTTAGTTTTCGCAGGTCATCTTTCGGCATACCGTTGTATACTCTTCAGTATTCATAGCTACTTTGTTGGCTTCCAATATTACATATCAATTATTCTCGGATATGGTCACGATGTAGAGTAGCGCCGTTCCATTTGTTAATATCGTATGCCGAAAAAACTACCGCTTCTACGGCATTTTGATGAGGGAGGTCTCGTGGTCCAACATGTTTGTGTTGACAACGGCGATTTTAGCTAGTTGACAGGCTCGAGTGATCTCAGCGAGCTGTGTGGCTAATATCATAGCCTTGTGAAGGAGCGTAGTGAACAGATGAAGATCCCCATCAATGGCGTTGACTTTTCCAATGACGTCGTTTAACTGCTGAAGTGACTGATGCGTGGCGTCGAATAGCCTAGAGTTGATTCGGATTTGCTGGTCATTGTTCCTGACTATATTATCCTGGGAGTTTAGGATGTCGTCCCATTCCGACGCATCTGGCAAGTCTGCGATCCATTTCCAGGCGGAACCCAATCAATTAATGCTCATCGTCTCCATTGTGGCGGGCCGGTCATCCGAACGAGGCCCTCTGTTGCTCTCTGTCGATACTGAGTGGCTATGGCGGTTATTCTCTGGTCAGGGATAATAACAAGTTCTCCTACGTAGTCTCGACGATTCGGCTGTTTGTTATTTGTTTTATAGCATTCAACTTTACGTTAACCTCCCGTCACAGGGTGAATAAATGTATATGTTTCTCCAAGATAGTTCCATAGTTTGCTTAAATAAAATATACTGGTTTCTTACTTATAATACTTATTTAAAGTTTAATGATTCGGTATGAAAGACGGGGATATTTATAATTGTTCTGGTTCATATTAATAATTTGACTAAAGAAAAATTTTTACAATCGAATCTTATAAAGCTAACTTATGAATACCATAGCCCTACATTTAGCTGAGTTGGCGTCTTTTTGTTGTCGACTCCACACAGCTTGGTCAGCGCTGCACGTGCATTGGCCAATTTTTGGCTTGGTTTGGCAGTTCTGCATCCGTTCTGTTGCAATTTCTAACCGACTTATGGGGAGCTTGATGTTGACGTACTCAGGTTATGGAAACCTGATGTCAACGTACTCGGGTTAACTTATACAATGACTAGAGGGCCCGCTTTTGCGGCCTTGCTTTGCTCGGACACACACTTAAGGTATCAGAAATATTTATGTTAAAAGGTTAAAATAAATATTATTATTTAAATTATTTCGTCATTTGCACACCACCAAAGAGGTATTTTCATTTGTCGCCCTTTTTAAACCTATTGGCGCCATCTATTGTTAGTGGCGCCAACTGACAATAAGCCCATAATTCGGCACGGATGGATTTTGCGAATATGCATTTTTAATTCGATTTAATAAATATTTTTTATTTTCAAAAAATAAATTGCAGATTAAAATTTAAAAAAGAGCCTCTATTTTGATCATTTGCGCACTAATGTGCCCGCTGCTAACTCATTCAATTCAGTATCCACACGAATGTTTCATATGCAGAATTGAGTTAATTCAAGCAAAACTTTATTTTGTATGTATGACAAAGAACGCAATATAAGTCACTTCTTCGTTCACAGGAACAAAACAACAACAACATTGGCGATCTTGCTCTCTGGCTCTCTTTCAGTTGTTCACGCTAAAATTGTGTATGCTTGATTAGCGGGCTTGCATTTAATGAAATTTATTTAAATGTTTTTTATTTTTTAAAATAGGTTGCAAGTGGAATTAAAAAAAAATTCCCATACGAATCTGTAAAAAATTATTCTGATTTTTTAAAAAAACTTCAAGTCTGTAGGACTTGTGGTTTGGCCATGGCGGTGATAGATCAGTCAGTCAGATTTTATTGTCTGGTTTATGCAGCCGACATTCAAAATATACATTTAGATTAAGAAAATACAATCTTTTGATATTAAGTAAAACTATTTTTATAAAGTAAATATTAATTAAAAATATAAAATATTCTTGGAGTATCTAAAAAATTAAAAAAAGATAAAACGATTGGTCCAACATTTGTTGCAAGGATTGGGGAAACATCCAATCAGACCAAGATAAAATCAAAGAATTGTTAGTTAGATTAGTAAGATATAATAATATAGAGGTCTTAGTAAACCACACTTCAAACTAATCGTTCGGTACAAATTGTTATAGTCAGCACACATAATACAAAATGGTTCATGCAAAGCTTAGTTAGTGGTGCAATGCTGAAGATATAAGGGGTTAAAGTTACGAGTTAATCTAAAAGGTATGTTAAAAGTTATTTCGTCCAATAAACTAACTGAGTCAACTTGACCCGGTAGTAATTTATGAACGAACATTACTCCAAGCTTAATTCTGCGATAAGTGAGAGAGGGGAGATTAGTTAGGCGGAGCTTACTAAAATAAGAAGGAAAATTAATTTCTGAGTTCTAGTTTTTTAAATGATTCCATTTTGGCACGATGTGATTCGTATTAAGGGAACCAAGTGCATGACTTCTACTCAAGAATCGGACGAACAAGATATGTATTTAAAAGTCTAGTAATATAAGGATCATGAAATTCATTAGACAAACGCTTAATAAACCCAAGATCTCCCATTGCTTTATTGTCCTAAACATCAATATGTTTATTAAACTTCAGCTTATGATCAAGGATTATACCTAAATCATTTACTGAACATTCGGTATCACTAACGCATTCCAAGATAATGCCATTAAGTGAATAGTGGCAGATATGACGAAAAGTTCTATAGAAAGTCATTACTTTACATTTAGCACTATTGAGATTAAGTAAATTAGTTTGACACCAAAGAAACATGGCATTTAAACCCGCTTGAAATATTCTATACTATAGGTTAAACTATGATTGACGTCGTCGAAAAGATCAAAGATCAAAGATAGAATCAAAAGATTTCCTAATATCCGTATAAACAACGGTAGTTTGCATCTTTTCTTGGACCTTTTAATGACAACAGAAGTAAAGTCAAGAAAGTTACTGGTTATCGATGTACATGCTGACTAGGAGAGATAATAAAATCACAAAATCTTGAAGATGAGAAGCTATTATATTCTTAAGCAACTTGGGGATTGAAGAAAACAATATCCTTATAATTCTGAACATCACCCTTTTTGTGAAGAGAGATCATATACGATTCTCTTCATAGACTTGGATAATATGAAGAATCAATTAACAGAGTATATTACTTATGTAGCGGATTACACAAAATTTCCATAAAGTACTTTAATACAGAACCAGGCACACCATGCAGTTTGAAAAAAGTCAGCAAACAATTCCTCTTGCTCAAATGTATTTAAACGTTATTAAAGGTAGAGTTGTCAAATTTTTAGGACTGTTTGGGATCTCTCGAGAGTTACAAACCAGAAAATTAGAGTTGCCTGGTATGGGTCCAATACAAATAGCAGGTGAAGAGTTGCAAAAGGCTTGATTTGTGCCAAAAATAGCTCTAATACACAGTCAAAACAAAACTATTTGAATACTTACTTATACTTGAAGTAAATTCGAGCCATTGTAAGCGATTTATTTAACATCGGACAGATTAAAATACCCCAAGTCAAAGAGCAAGTCAATGACTGACATGAAAAAGATATAAATTTAATTGCATTTAAATGAGTCTCATAAACTGTCTCATTAGAAGAGGGTGGAATGTATCAATATGTAAAATAATTGAAAAAATAATTGGCCGAATTAAATGTGGTTGTAATTGGTTTCGAGGAGAGATTGGCGTCAACAGCCACTAGTACACCACTATCTTGTCGAGTTGTACAATCACATCTGAATATATTGAAATTAGAAGAAAGAATAGAGAAATGAAGTGGCAGATATCATCCAGGTCTCAGTACAACAGATAACATCAAAGTTAAAGTATTGACTGTTAAGAAATAAACTCAAAGCTTACTATTAAAGCTTTGTACAATCTGGTAAACTACAAACTAGAATAACTTAGTTTTATGTGACTACGTTTAAGGATATAACAGGTAGAACAGAGCCAACACCTGGGCTCGGGTTACGATCCTTTGTACACAGCCACAAAAATATGTTCGGGCCAAAAGCGTTGTTGACAAATATCAAAAACACTTTCTTTGTACAGTATTTTTAATGAGGAGATTGAAATTGAATTTCTTCACCGAAAAATAAGCATATGGCAATATGTTAAGGATTTAAACCTAACATCTTACGAGGACTGATATTTAAAGAGCGTAGAGAGATAAATGGAACTCTTAGGTTTCGAAGAAGGAATTTCTTGGAGAGGCTATGACAGGCGAGGCGGATTGACTGCCTGAACGACTGGCGAGACATTAATGTTTTCACTATTGTATACAGATTTCAGTTGCGAGGCTGAAATTTTACGAACATGTAGGTTATTTTGGGTCCTACCATTTTGAGGTATTAGATTGGGTAATTGAGATACAGATTTTTTTGGGTGACGGCTGCAGATCCAAGTCTGATTGCGGGATTGTGAAGGAAGTCTGCGCATGGCGCGAAGCAGAACTAGTCTTTTTCTGTTTAGAGTGCTCATATAACAAAGTCGATGTACATAAAAAGTTGAACTATTAATAATTAATTG
This sequence comes from Drosophila sp. st01m, assembly GCA_018901795.1. Lineage (NCBI taxonomy): Eukaryota > Metazoa > Arthropoda > Insecta > Diptera > Drosophilidae > Drosophila > Drosophila sp. st01m. Next base: position 78,193 of record JAEIFG010000911.1, on the reverse strand, counting down.
TTTACGTATTAGTTAGGCCTGTTTCAGGATTAACCTTTAATTTTAAAATGAAAAAAATATATATACATATCTGTAAAGTGTTTATTTATATTCAAAATTTATATTTTTATAGAGTGATATATGTACATGAGTTAATGAGTAAACAATACTTAATTCAATAATAACGACTGACGACTTTTAATAGCGATTTTTCTTTCAACTTTAACGCTACGACTTATTTCTACGTTTTAATGTTTACGTCCGTGTTAACGCTTCTATTTTCTCACGCTGCAACAATGCGACACTTCTTGCTTGCAGTGATGCTCAATCGACTACTGCTAAAGTGCTCATCTCTGTCCTCCTGCTTTTCGTCATCTGTCCAAGATGACAACAAGTCTACGTTGTCCAGAAACAGCTTGGAGCCTAAATACGGGCGTTGCTGCACGATCTTCAGGATTGCTCCTAGGAAACCGTCAACTGGAACCATGCTGCTTAGTTTTCTGTAGTCCATGCAGACTTGAAATATGTCATCTATCTTTTTCACCCCAACTTCGCGACTTGCCATATTTGACGAAGATTTTCGTACAACACCCTGATTAATCTAGTCTTCAACTTAACGGCTTAATTTTTCTCTTTGGCACTATCTTCAACTCGATAGGGCCCTGTTTTATGACTCCGTGGTTTCTAGGTGCTCTCATCCAACTGTTCGATTTTCTCACGATACTACGTCGACCCTGTAAAAGACGATTCTTTGCTAACATTGTAAACCATCTTATTCTCAACAGTTGCCATCAAGTTGAATTTTCTATTCAGGAAGGTATATACACGCTTTACTGCAATTATACAAAAATTCTTGATGATGTCGTGTTCGAACAATACATCGCACTCTATTTTAACACTGGGCAAAACCATAAAGTTTTGGTCTTTTGACAGCTGATCAACCATAACTTGTGCAGTAATACAACCTATCGGTTGAGTTGTTACATTACCCAAGCAGCGCAGAAGCGAAGTAGTTTTCATCAGTTTAACATCTTTAATTTTGTCCATAACATTGCTTTCATTAGTGTTACATTTAATTTTTTCGTGTATGATCTGTCGAACCGCTGTTATAGCATGATATTTTCTTTCTGCCGATGACACTTGTTTAGTTTTGACTTTCTGTTGGTCATTCTTTTTCTCGTTGATTTTCAACTTTTCGTAAATACCAAGCACCTCTTTCAGTGCTCTGAACGACTTGCAACGGAGAATTTTACTCTTGTATTCATTTTTTATATAAACTCCATTTACAATATGTGTTATTACAGCAATATCTTCAACGTAACCAATTACTGTAATTTTCTTCATTTGTAACATATATTCGTGCATTGATTCTTCTTTCTTAATTGAAGTTGTCTATGTACATTATTGCTGTTAATATTGCAATGAAATTCCTCGATAACAGCATATTTCAGCTCCCCGTATTCAGCTACATATTCCGACTCAAGAACAATTTTGGTGCACCGACCATCTTACCTCTCGCTTATACATATGTCTGCTTCTCCGTAAGTTCGTAGGTATCTGCATTTCTCTCAAAAGTCTCTAACAACCTCTTCACCGGCATTGATTTTCTATCGTATTTCGACACAACTTTTCGAAATTGTCGACAGCAATTTTCACTTAAATATTCCGTCTTTCATCGACTTCTATTTTCATTCTAAGCAGATGTGGCATTTGCTCAACTTTTCTCGCAAAAGTATCCATTGTCTTTTATTTCGTCTTTGTTTCTTCTCGCTATTCTTTTATCTGCCTTGCCCGCGTTTATCCGCTTTTCTTCGCTGGTATATGCTTCACTGTGTTCTTTTTGTGCGTATAAATAATAAAGACACTGTTTAGTCTTGTTGTATTGATTTATATAATAAAGTTTTATTTAAGACACGCAGAAATTTATCTTATCGGCCGTCCTCGGCCGATTGTACTTCAGCGATCACCTCGTTCATGTTCCGTTTGGTTCCGTTAATCGTCAAATGTGATTAGATGAGTACTATGCAACCACCTTTCAGACTTTTTATCCATGCTTAATAATGTAGAGACATCATTGACGATGATAAGCCAATTTTCCCCCGTGGAGTTCTCTGGCGCAAGAGCTGGCCATAGGCAGTTGACAGAAGGTTGTCCTTGAAGTAGTTGCACAGTTCTTCAGCACCCGAATTTGGCTATCGCACTCGGCAACGATGTTGTTATCCAGCTGTAGCATATGGCTTTCATGGGATTCCGGGTAAAGTGTGACTTTACGGCAAATATGTTTGATTTTAGGGAATATAATTATAAAGTAAATTATGTTTGTGGATTGCAGGACTTTCACGGACGATACAGACATAAGGTCAGCAATGGGGGTATTTGTGGGCTTCTCAAGCCAAACAGATTTCAAGTTTTTGTGGTCTAAACTATTTGGACTGACAATGTTCGCTTTGACAAGGGTTATCGCGAGCCTTATGTTTTGCAACTCCATTAACAACATTCTATTCCTGGCTAAAAGGAAAAAGAAAAAAATGCCCGGAATCAATTTGGTTATCTTTGGAAGTTTACAAAATTTTTTCGACAGTATAAGTTAGTTGGTTGATTTGATCCTGTACTCTAGAATTATATACGGCCTATTGTTTGACCCTACATGCTGTGCCTCAGTAATTCTAATATTCTCCAGATCTCTAGCGTCACCCTGTTCTGTACGCCGAGAGCTTATTTCAGGTCCCCGATATGTTCTGCATCCACACCTAGAAGCTTTTTCATGTGGGACTGTGGAAACATTTCGCAAAGCTTTGTTGTTTCGTCGACCATGCGGTCGTACTTTGATACGTTTACTGAGTGCCTAACATAGGCAAATTCTTCCCATACGAGTACTTGCCCATCTATGATCGGAATGTACCTAGCATGGGAGTAATCAGTAATGTGCGCCGAGGTCATCGTGACAGAGATTTATACCAGAAGCCCAAACTTGTGAATTGAAGATTGCTATATTACTGTTTTAACCGAGAGAACGTAAAGCGACCATCACCAAACTTAACTAACCAAAATGCTAAGTGGCCAAAAAATAAAAAGAGTGTAAAAGTTATTATATTCGGCGTTATTTACTTGAGGTTGTCTTTGTGGACCACCCTCCCACTAATAAGAACCGTAGTTCCCAAGTCGGCCTCTACAGCTTTCTCTTCACACAAAGGCATGAACTTGTTTCTGAGCCTGCGATTGGACTTTACTGAAACTTTCTCATATACTTCATAGACTCTGTTTAGCCGGGACTCGAACTCCCTAACCCTGAGTGTGTCTTGAGCCTTTTTTAGTCTACCTTGGATCTCCGTTAGCGCTACATCTGGATGAGTCTTTACAACGTCAACTGGTCGTTTGTTAGTGATTGAGTGAATAGTCTTGTTGTTTTCGATTCGCTCATTATCGCAGAACTGTTTTGGCTGACGGGTAAAAGTTCATGAGTTGTAAAATCGGTACTCTTAGGTCCTCTATAGTTCGAGATTGAATTGGCTGGACAACAGCGAATTTAGAAAATTTGTTGACGCATGTTAGAAAGAATTTTTTAACCGTAAAGAAAATGTCCACATGTAACATTTCCCCTGCGTGTGAGGGAATTGGTGTCTCACCTAGTTCCTGCTTTCTATTTTACCCTTGCACAAATCTTGCAGTTCTGTACGATTTCATTAGCCAACAATGTCATTTTTGGGAAGTAATACTCTGAGAGGAGGACCTGCTTAACATTTTCTTGAGCTGGACAGTGCGCCCTGTTGTGTTCCGTGACAAGAATTTCTCGTGTCTTACTAACACTAAAAAATTTCTACAACCCGATTCTTGCAGTGACAGAATTTTGTAGTGGGAAACTTCCGGACCAAATCATCCTGCACCAACGCCAAAGTGTGCTAATCGCAATGCAGCACATTTACCGTATTGGGCTTGACTACTTCCCATAATCCCTCGAGAAGTGAATCTCTGCAGGTGAAGCTTAGGGAGTGTCGCCTTTTGTTTCCAAATAGGATGAAGCTACGCCAACCGTGGTTTGGTGGGGTAACAATGTTTCAACTAAACCCATATCATGTCTGCTAAACTATTAAGTGAAAACACGTCTACTCTCGATGAACTCAACAATAAGAATGCTTTTCATTAGCATATGAAAATGTTGCCTTATGTGCCTTATATGCTGTTCGCAGACAGCTCTTATATATAGATGTAGTATATGTATGTGTATGTATAACGTTGCTACTCTGCTCAATGTTTCCGCGAAAAATGGCTCTTCTGTGGTGTCGAATGCCAATCCCGTTGTAATGAGTGTTGCTGCTGTCCAGAGTCTAATGGGTACATCGGAAGTGGTAACTCGCGCCTCTTCCAGAACTGTCTGGTTCTGGAAGCAGTTCAAGGGTTTGTCAGTGGATTCAATGGTGTATGTCAAAGAAAACTCACTATGGGCCGTCGCGATGCATGAATCAGCATCTTGTTGGCCTTTTACATTTAGCTGCTATCTGAACAAGGCATTAGCAACTAGATTCTCTTTTTTTGGTTTATAAAAAATGCACGCCTTGGACTCTTTAATGCGTGCCTTCCATCGCTTGATTATAGCGTTTGTGTTAGAGTCGGACCGGGCAAATGCTGTCGACTGGTGGTCTGTGAATATGTTGATATCCTTCACCCCGTATAAATATTGTCGCAATTTGCCAAGGGCCCATATACTAGCTAGAAGCTCTCTTTCGTTCGTAGAATAATTAACCTCTGGGCTTTTCAAGGTCCCAGAGATCATGGTGAGGGAGAGCGAAAGTACTGCCCCAATACCATGACCTGATGCGTCGGTCGGTAGATCGAACGGCTTCTTAAATCAGGGTACCTCAGCCTTTGAAAAGCGCTACGTTGTTGATCAGAAAATTCGACTGGAATTTTATATGATCTATGTTTACTAATTGAGCAGTTTTCCCTTGTGAGAATGTCAGAAATGGGCTTCGCTATCAATGCAAAATCTCTGATGAATGTAATAACTAGCGAGTCCCAAGAATGACCTGACTTCGAAAACAGTCTTAGGCTCCGGAAACTCCTAAATGGGTTTTATTTTCTCTGGGTTTGTAGTGGCATCATCGCTCGTAACCACGAATCCGAAACATTTCGCAAAGCTTTGTTGTTTCGTCGACCATGCGGTCGTACTTTGATACGTTTACTGAGTGCCTAACATAGGCAAATTCTTCCCATACGAGTACTTGCCCATCTATGATCGGAATGTACCTAGCATGGGAGTAATCAGTAATGTGCGCCGAGGTCATCGTGACAGAGATTTATACCAGAAGCCCAAACTTGTGAATTGAAGATTGCTATATTACTGTTTTAACCGAGAGAACGTAAAGCGACCATCACCAAACTTAACTAACCAAAATGCTAAGTGGCCAAAAAATAAAAAGAGTGTAAAAGTTATTATATTCGGCGTTATTTACTTGAGGTTGTCTTTGTGGACCACCCTCCCACTAATAAGAACCGTAGTTCCCAAGTCGGCCTCTACAGCTTTCTCTTCACACAAAGGCATGAACTTGTTTCTGAGCCTGCGATTGGACTTTACTGAAACTTTCTCATATACTTCATAGACTCTGTTTAGCCGGGACTCGAACTCCCTAACCCTGAGTGTGTCTTGAGCCTTTTTTAGTCTACCTTGGATCTCCGTTAGCGCTACATCTGGATGAGTCTTTACAACGTCAACTGGTCGTTTGTTAGTGATTGAGTGAATAGTCTTGTTGTTTTCGATTCGCTCATTATCGCAGAACTGTCTTGGCTGACGGGTAAAAGTTCATGAGTTGTAAAATCGGTACTCTTAGGTCCTCTATAGTTCGAGATTGAATTGGCTGGACAACAGCGAATTTAGAAAATTTGTTGACGCATGTTAGAAAGAATTTTTTAACCGTAAAGAAAATGTCCACATGTAACATTTCCCCTGCGTGTGAGGGAATTGGTGTCTCACCTAGTTCCTGCTTTCTATTTTACCCTTGCACAAATCTTGCAGTTCTGTACGATTTCATTAGCCAACAATGTCATTTTTGGGAAGTAATACTCTGAGAGGAGGACCTGCTTAACATTTTCTTGAGCTGGACAGTGCGCCCTGTTGTGTTCCGTGACAAGAATTTCTCGTGTCTTACTAACACTAAAAATTTCTACAACCCGATTCTTGCAGTGACAGAATTTTGTAGTGGGAAACTTCCGGACCAAATCATCCTGCACCAACGCCAAAGTGTGCTAATCGCAATGCAGCACATTTACCGTATTGGGCTTGACTACTTCCCATAATTCCTCGAGAAGTGAATCTCTGCAGGTGAAGCTTAGGGAGTGTCGCCTTTTGTTTCCAAATAGGATGAAGCTACGCCAACCGTGGTTTGGTGGGGTAACAATGTTTCAACTAAACCCATATCATGTCTGCTAAACTATTAAGTGAAAACACGTCTACTCTCGATGAACTCAACAATAAGAATGCTTTTCATTAGCATATGAAAATGTTGCCTTATGTGCCTTATATGCTGTTCGCAGACAGCTCTTATATATAGATGTAGTATATGTATGTGTATCTATAACGTTGCTACTCTGCTCATTGTTTCCGCGAAAAATGGCTCTTCTGTGGTGTCGAATGCCAATCCCGTTGTAATGAGTGTTGCTGCTGTCCAGAGTCTAATGGGTACATCCGAAGTGGTAACTCGCGCCTCTTCCAGAACTGTCTGGTTCTGGAAGCAGTTCAAGGGTTTGTCAGTGGATTCAATGGTGTATGTCAAAGAAAACTCACTATGGGCCGTCGCGATGCATGAATCAGCATCTTGTTGGCCTTTTACATTTAGCTGCTATCTGAACAAGGCATTAGCAACTAGATTCTCTTTTTTTGGTTTATAAAAAATGCACACCTTGGACTCTTTAATGCGTGCCTTCCATCGCTTGATTATAGCGTTTGTGTTAGAGTCGGACCGGGCAAATGCTGTCGACTGGTGGTCTGTGAATATGTTGATATCCTTCACCCCGTATAAATATTGTCGCAATTTGCCAAGGGCCCATATACTAGCTAGAAGCTCTCTTTCGTTCGTAGAATAATTAACCTCTGGGCTTTTCAAGGTCCCAGAGATCATGGTGAGGGAGAGCGAAAGTACTGCCCCAATACCATGACCTGATGCGTCGGTCGGTAGATCGAACGGCTTCTTAAATCAGGGTACCTCAGCCTTTGAAAAGCGCTACGTTGTTGATCAGAAAATTCGACTGGAATTTTATATGATCTATGTTTACTAATTGAGCCGTTTTCCCTTGTGAGAATGTCAGAAATGGGCTTCGCTATCAATGCAAAATCTCTGATGAATGTAATAACTAGCGAGTCCCAAGAATGACCTGACTTCGAAAACAGTCTTAGGCTCCGGAAACTCCTAAATGGGTTTTATTTTCTCTGGGTTTGTAGTGGCATCATCGCTCGTAACCACGAATCCGAAACATTTCGCAAAGCTTTGTTGTTTCGTCGACCATGCGGTCGTACTTTGATACGTTTACTGAGTGCCTAACATAGGCAAATTCTTCCCATACGAGTACTTGCCCATCTATGATCGGAATGTACCTAGCATGGGAGTAATCAGTAATGTGCGCCGAGGTCATCGTGACAGAGATTTATACCAGAAGCCCAAACTTGTGAATTGAAGATTGCTATATTACTGTTTTAACCGAGAGAACGTAAAGCGACCATCACCAAACTTAACTAACCAAAATGCTAAGTGGCCAAAAAATAAAAAGAGTGTAAAAGTTATTATATTCGGCGTTATTTACTTGAGGTTGTCTTTGTGGACCACCCTCCCACTAATAAGAACCGTAGTTCCCAAGTCGGCCTCTACAGCTTTCTCTTCACACAAAGGCATGAACTTGTTTCTGAGCCTGCGATTGGACTTTACTGAAACTTTCTCATATACTTCATAGACTCTGTTTAGCCGGGACTCGAACTCCCTAACCCTGAGTGTGTCTTGAGCCTTTTTAGTCTACCTTGGATCTCCGTTAGCGCTACATCTGGATGAGTCTTTACAACGTCAACTGGTCGTTTGTTAGTGATTGAGTGAATAGTCTTGTTGTTTTCGATTCGCTCATTATCGCAGAACTGTCTTGGCTGACGGGTAAAAGTTCATGAGTTGTAAAATCGGTACTCTTAGGTCCTCTATAGTTCGAGATTGAATTGGCTGGACAACAGCGAATTTAGAAAATTTGTTGACGCATGTTAGAAAGAATTTTTTAACCGTAAAGAAAATGTCCACATGTAACATTTCCCCTGCGTGTGAGGGAATTGGTGTCTCACCTAGTTCCTGCTTTCTATTTTACCCTTGCACAAATCTTGCAGTTCTGTACGATTTCATTAGCCAACAATGTCATTTTTGGGAAGTAATACTCTGAGAGGAGGACCTGCTTAACATTTTCTTGAGCTGGACAGTGCGCCCTGTTGTGTTCCGTGACAAGAATTTCTCGTGTCTTACTAACACTAAAAAATTTCTACAACCCGATTCTTGCAGTGACAGAATTTTGTAGTGGGAAACTTCCGGACCAAATCATCCTGCACCAACGCCAAAGTGTGCTAATCGCAATGCAGCACATTTACCGTATTGGGCTTGACTACTTCCCATAATTCCTCGAGAAGTGAATCTCTGCAGGTGAAGCTTAGGGAGTGTCGCCTTTTGTTTCCAAATAGGATGAAGCTACGCCAACCGTGGTTTGGTGGGGTAACAATGTTTCAACTAAACCCATATCATGTCTGCTAAACTATTAAGTGAAAACACGTCTACTCTCGATGAACTCAACAATAAGAATGCTTTTCATTAGCATATGAAAATGTTGCCTTATGTGCCTTATATGCTGTTCGCAGACAGCTCTTATATATAGATGTAGTATATGTATGTGTATGTATAACGTTGCTACTCTGCTCATTGTTTCCGCGAAAAATGGCTCTTCTGTGGTGTCGAATGCCAATCCCGTTGTAATGAGTGTTGCTGCTGTCCAGAGTCTAATGGGTACATCCGAAGTGGTAACTCGCGCCTCTTCCAGAACTGTCTGGTTCTGGAAGCAGTTCAAGGGTTTGTCAGTGGATTCAATGGTGTATGTCAAAGAAAACTCACTATGGGCCGTCGCGATGCATGAATCAGCATCTTGTTGGCCTTTTACATTTAGCTGCTATCTGAACAAGGCATTAGCAACTAGATTCTCTTTTTTTGGTTTATAAAAAATGCACGCCTTGGACTCTTTAATGCGTGCCTTCCATCGCTTGATTATAGCGTTTGTGTTAGAGTCGGACCGGGCAAATGCTGTCGACTGGTGGTCTGTGAATATGTTGATATCCTTCACCCCGTATAAATATTGTCGCAATTTGCCAAGGGCCCATATACTAGATAGAAGCTCTCTTTCGTTCGTAGAATAATTAACCTCTGGGCTTTTCAAGGTCCCAGAGATCATGGTGAGGGAGAGCGAAAATACTGCCCCAATACCATGACCTGATGCGTCGGTCGGTAGATCGAACGGCTTCTTAAATCAGGGTACCTCAGCCTTTGAAAAGCGCTACGTTGTTGATCAGAAAATTCGACTGGAATTTTATATGATCTATGTTTACTAATTGAGCCGTTTTCCCTTGTGAGAATGTCAGAAATGAGCTTCGCTATCGATGCAAAATCTCTGATGAATGTAATAACTAGCGAGTCCCAAGAATGACCTGACTTCGAAAACAGTCTTAGGCTCCGGAAACTCCTAAATGGCTTTTATTTTCTCTGGGTTTGTAGTGGCATCATCGCTCGTAACCACGAATCCGAAGAAATTTACACTTTTCCTGAAAAAGCGCGATATTTCCTTGGATACCCTCACATTTGCCTCTTTAACACCCAGTCGACATGTGCCACATAAGATTCTTCATCCTTTGAGAAGACGATGACGTCATCGACATAGACATAGCATGACTTGCCGCTCTGCTCTCGCAGTATGTCATCAATTGTCCTTTTGAAAATGCTAGCGGTGTTCCTTAAGCCGAAGGGGAAGCCGACAGATCTCGTACTTTCCCCCATTCACCGAAAATGACGTCTTCTCGCGATCACGCTCTGCGAGCGTGATTTGGTGTTAGCCAGACTTTAGAACTAAAGTCGAGAAGTACTTGGTTTTACTCAAATTTCCCAGAACCATGTTGGGCATGGGGTATTTGTCTGGTATGGTTGTCTTATTTAGTTTGCGAGAATCCATTTCGAGACGCATTTTGCGGTTGCCCATCTTGTAGGGTGTTGTTGTTGTTGTAGGGTGAAGCGGATTTCTGAATTATGCCGTCTTTTAAGAGGTCCTAAATCTCTTTGTTAACGAATTCAGCTGCACCCATAGGATATGGGTATAGCTTGGCATAGATGGGTTGGTTATCGACCATCCAAATAGTGGCAACAATAGAAGTGTTGTATGGCAGCGCTTCGTTAGCGTCTGCGAAGGCTTTCTTTCTATTCGTTAACATTTTTAAAAATTTGTCACGAATAAGGGTGGTGCATCCGCGCAATCTACGTTTTTAAATTTGACATCCGCACACTTATGGAACAAGATTGGTTCCGAATTATTGCCAACCTTGAGTTGGCTGGAGCTTAGGCAAAGCTCCGAGGCCTATAATTCCATCAAAAATGGAGAGTTCCGAGAGAAGGAAAATAGTGACCTTCTTTCCAAACATTAAGACATAGCATTTCTCAGATATTCGGGTAGTGCCATGTATGGAGTGCGTGCTAAATGGATTTTCGACTGGGCGAACTCCCTTTAGCCCTTGGTGCGGACGCATGTAACTTTTCGCCGCACCAGTGTTGATAAGGAATTTCATTTGGGTTCCCGCTATTTCCCGCCTGATGAAAGGCAGCAAGGACCTACCTCTAAAAAATGTATAGCGTCAGAGTCCCAATCGGAGTCATCAGCTATTTGAGCCACAGCCGTGGCTGCGTATTCTTTTTCCTTTTTCCTGGCTCTGAGTAGTGTAATTTACTCCTTGTCGCCTCTGACCCGTTGTTTGCCTGAAGATTGTTCCAGCTAACATACGCTGCTGCTTGTGATGGCATTAGGATTTTAAACATTGACGGGTCAACGTCCATCAGTTGCTGCTCATCGCTGCCGTTGCGTTACGTACCACTATGCTGGTCAGTTTGTTTGGACTGTTGGGGCTTTTGCTGCCGTGTGTAGTGTGGGCTCTTTGCAGGACCAGGCCGTGCCTCTAGTGCCTCTTTGTCGTTGTTGCTGTTCAGGCCTTCGATCCTTTTTCTCAACGTTTTTGGCATATTTTTTTCGCTAAAGCTTAAATTTCCTGATTGTCCTCAAACTCTTGTGCGAGCGCCAAAGCAGAGGGAAGATCAGACGGATGCGCCGCAAAGAGCACATCGGTGAGATTGCGCCTAAGGCCAGAAATGAGAACGGGCAAAACATCATCCCTAAACTTTTCGCACATGTCCTTTCCCAGTTGTGGGTCGTATGTGATGTTGACTTTGCTTGTCCTATAAACATGTAATTGAGAAGTCAATTTGTGCAATTGTATTACCTTCGGTGTTTGGTGTTCTATACGTGCACTTTATAGTGTTTATACACATATATTTAAGTAAATTCAACGAAATCATTTTATTTCTATTTGTTTTTTTTATTTGATTTCTCTATTTTTCTATCAGCTGCTAAGTACATTGTTTTTGTTTGGGCATTTAACAATGTGTTACCTTGCTTTCTTACTCTCAGTGTTTCTTGGTTGTGCTCTCGTCTACAAGCTAGCGTCTGCACGCGCACCGTTATCTTGCTATTTTACTTTATCTTTGTGTAGCTTTATGTTTGATTTCTGCAGTTAAGTGGCTGTTTCGTAACCAAAGCATTTTTTTGTTGATCTTGTTTCTTGCTTTTCGATTTGCAATCCCTTTTATATCACTTTTTTTATGTTTTTGAACTTGAAGATACCCTCTGTATCGCTATGTCGCTTGACTTAGTCGTCTATTCTAATAAGTGCCATGTTACTGATCCGAGGCAGGAATCTACTTCCTGCTATTTCTGTGACCGGACATTTAAAATGCGTTGGTCTAACAAATAAAGTCAAGGATTATTTAGATAAAAACATTGGCTTAAGATGGCGCTAGGAAACTTGACGCCAATCTCTCCTCGAAACCAATACCAATCTCATTTGATTCCGACTTTGAGTTCATTTGTGTAATAGTATCTTTCAATAAATTTTCCATCATTTTTACATATTCATACATTCCACCAGCGTCTGATGAGGTAGTTTACGATACTCATCTTAACTCTATCAAACATAAATCTTCTTTAGTCTCTGACACTGACTTGCTCATTGTCTTGGGTGATTTTAATCTATCCGATGTTGAATGGTTTGCCTCCCATGACTCGAATTTAGTTATACCTGATAATTCCAATAGTTTTATTGATGGTATCTTAGAGCTTTCTTTGATTCAAATCAATCCTGTTTGCAATTCTATTAACAGGACTCTTGATCTGTATTTGTATTGGACCCCAACAATACCATTGTATCTAGGATTGACCCTTTGGTTATGCCGGAAGACCCATACCATCCATCTCTTAACACATGTGTTAATTTAAAAAAACAGATTTCCTTAAGCTAAATATTAAATATATATTAAATATTTGATATCAGCGTTCCGCTAGTATCTCCTATCAGTTCTGCAAACCTCCTTGGTTCTCTAGAGAATTATCATAGTTAAAAAATGCAAAATCTAAGCAATTCAAAAATGTAAAAAGTCGGGAAGTCCTTATGATTTCTCCCGGTATTTAATTACCAATTCGAAATTTTTGGTACTTAATTCTCAGTGCTACAAAAATTACTTACAACGTTGTAAGTAAACTTTAAGCGAAAAGTTCTTTTATTTCCATCATCTCTCTTCTTAACATTCAAGCTAATTCTGATCAATCCATGGCTGATGTATTTGCTGACTTTTTCCAAACTACATACTGTATGGGGGAGTTTCCATGCTGGTCACTCATTCCCGTACCATCTTAGTAGTATAAACTGTATTTACAGCCCTTCATTTACAGATAGTTCGCTTCTTTGTGAACTTAAATTAATCAAGCCAGTACCCACGCCAGGTCCTGATGTTGTGCCTGGCTCTGTATTAAAGTACTGTGGAAGCTTTATGTAGTCCGCTCCATAAATTATATACACTATCAATCGATTCTTCATATTTTCCAAGCCTATGGAAGGACTCCTATATTATCCCTCTTCACAAAAAGGGTGTTAAGTGTGATGTTCAGAACTATAGGGGTAGAGCTAAGCTCTTTGCAATTCCCAAGTTGCTTGAGAAAATAATGACTTCTCATCTTCAACATTTGTGTGGTTCTATTATCTCTCCTTGTGAGCATTGGTTTATGATATATAGATCGACAACCAGTAACCTTCTTGAGTTTACTTCCCTTGTCATTAATGTGTTCAAGAAAAGATGCAAACTGACGTTGTTTATACCGACTTCAGTAAAGCTTTTGATTCTGTAAATCACTCACTACTAATTCATGAGCTTGACCTTCTCGGCTTTCCCAATAATATTCTTCTTTGGATATCTAATTATTTGAGCAACAGAATGCAAAGAGTTAGTTTCAAAACTTCATTCTCAAAGTCTATCAAAGTTACGTCTGGAGTACCGCAAAGCAGTCATCGTAGGTCACTTCTTTTTACGTTATTTATTAACGATCTTCCATCTGTTCTATCCCACTCTCATGCACTCATGTATGCGGATGACGTCAAGCTTTGTTTAACTGATAGTGACCCTCTCTCTGATAGGTTAATGCGAGCGGATTTAAATGCCATGTTTCTTTGGTGTCAAACCAATTTACTTAATCTTAACAGTGCTAAATTTAAAGTAATGAGTTTCTATAGATCTTTTCGACATATCTGTCACTACTCACTTAATGACATTATCTTGCAATGCGTTAATGATACCGAAAGCTCTGTAAATTATCTAAGTATTATCCTGGATCATAAGCTGAAGTTTAACAAACATATTGATGTTTCGGTCAATAAAGCAATGGGAGTGTGCTTCACTAACTATTAAGGCCTCTATATTATTATATCTTACTAATCTAACTAACTAATATTTCTCTTATTTTATCTTGGTCTGATTGGGTTATTTTGGGGTTTCCCCAATCCTTGCAACAAATGTTGGACCAATCAGTTTTTATTTTTTAATTTTTATATATAATCTTATATATATATAATGCTTTGTCCTGACTGCCTGACTGACTGACTGATATATCACAGCCATGGCCAAACCACATGTCTTAGAGACTTAAAATTGTTTTAAAAAAAATCAGAATAATTTTTTACAGATTCGTATGGGTATTTTTATTATTTAATTCCAGCTGCAACCTCTTTTAAAAAATAAAAAACATTTAATTAAATTGTATTAAATGCATGCTCGCTAAGCAAGCATTAAAACGTTCAATGCGTGTGTACGCTTACATTCACAATTTTAACATGAGCAACTGAAAGAGAGCCAGAGAACAACCGTTAGACTCGACTGCAAAGAGAGCCATGACATTTGTTTTTGTGTTCGCTTTTGCATGTGCGTAAGTGCAAGCAAGATCGCCAATGTTTTTGTTTTGTTCCTGTGAATGAAGAAGTGATTTTTATTGCGTTCTTTGTCATACATAAGTGTGTACATATGAGAATGGGCTGCTGTGAGAATTGACGGCAAGGCTTTACTTATTCGTTGCTGCCCATTAAGTTGTGTGTGTAGTCTCTAATACTCTGTACCATTAAAATGTTTTATTAAGAAAATTCTACATTAAAAAAATTGATTTTCTTTTTATATAGCCTTTCTTTATGAATTTGTTAAATTTACGGTGTTTTGCTTTAAAAAATATTAAAGGCAATAACGTTTAAAGCGTAAAGGATATTTTATAGTAGTAGGCATTTTCTTAGACACTTTTGGTTGTATGAAATGAACTCTGTGGGTTATTTATTAGAAGCCCTTTTTTAAATTTTCATTTTTGAATTTTTGAAAATAAAAAATATTTATTAAATCGAATTAAAAATGCATGTTCGCAAATCTATGTACTATGCCACTAACAATAGATGGCGCCACTAGGTTGAAAAAAGGCGACAAATGCAAATATGCATTTTACCTCTTTCGTGGTGTGCAAATGACGAAATAATTTAAATAATAATATTTATATTAACCTTTTAATATAAATATTTCTGATACTTTAAGTGGGGATCTGCGTCCGAGCAAAGCAAGAACGCAAAAGCGGGCCCACTAGTATTTATAAATAATATTTTATATTTTTAATTAATATTTATTTTATAAAATAGTTTTATTTAATATTAATATATTTTATTTTGTTAATGTAAATTTTAAATGTCGGCTGATTATAGCCAGACAATAAACAGCAATAAATATCTAAAAAAAATTGAGGTCCCTATAGATCAGAAATCTTCTGTTCATAAGACGCTGTGCTATGGAATCAAACCAACATTTAACAAAATTGTCGGGACGTTTGAAAAACACAAATATATTAAAGTGATAATTTTTTATGTTATATATAGTGAAGAGGTTTGCAAAAAAAATCAATGCCACATACAAGACAATAATTTAAAATCAAAATTATTAATGTTACGCTAAAAGGTCCACGCAAACTTAAAATATGTTTGTTGCTGAGCAACCCATCTACATTGTTTTCATTGACGTCGCTAATTGATTTTTTAATTAATCTGTTGGAACTGTTGCTCCCTCGCTGCAGTCGAGATTGAAGTTAAATCGCTGCCCAGTCTACCATTCACGCTATTCTGGTGACACAACGCTACCCGACGAGCTCCAGCGGCTTCGGTGAACGACTTGGTTTCGAGCTCGTGAGCCTGGTTACGTTGGGCGTCAATTAAAAAATACTGTTTAGTCTTGTTGTATTGATTTATATAACAAAGTTTTATTTAAGACACGCAAGAATTTAACTTATCGTGAATGAGTTTATTAGCACTTGAACGTTCGCTCGCAAGGCGTACAACATGTAAACCAAAAACTATTCCATAAATTTTTAAGAGATATTGCAAAATATAAAAATTGAATACAAAGCAACATGCAGACATGTCGTGGTCGGCAAGCCGACCAAGCATATTTATGCGCGATAACGGATGCAACATAACAGAAGTATCCAATTACTGCCGTCGCTGGCTGCAGCGTAAATGCTGACATGATGTTTTCACTTGTCAGTGCTGAGCTTGCAAAAAGTTAGTTAACTCATACAGTCACACCACTGCTGTAATCAACAATTTGCAGAAATTGCTTTGTACTGATTTTAGGATTCGGGCTTCTCACCGTACAATAATGTATAACTTTTAACAACTTTTCGACCATGTATCACACAACTTATTAGCTTTCCATCTCTCCGAATTTTTGGCAACAACTTTCTATGATAAACGCACTAAGCTCACAAATGTAAAGTGTTTACGATCGGTTGAGCGCCCAAATGTAATGTGTGTATTTATATTCAAAACTATTATTTTTATAACGTGATATTCATGAGTTAATAAGTTAACAATTCTTGATTTAATAAAAACGACTGACGACTTTTAATAGCGACTTTTCTTTCAACTGTGTTTTCTTTCGACTTATTTCTTCGTTGTAATGTTTACGTCCTTGTTGGTTAACACTTTTATTTTCTCACGCTGCAACACTGCAACACTTCTCTAGATTGCAGTGATGCTCAATCGTCTACTGCTAAACAGCTCATCTCTGACCAGCTTACATTTATATTCGCGGTGTATTTGTGCTAATTGTGTAAAGGCTATCGATATTCATAGAATCCAATTAAATTCACCAGCTTAAAGGATCATCGATTCGCAAAATTTAGTTAAAACATAAAACCGGAACCGGCTTGAGTGACATTTTTATTAATATCTTATATTATTAATTTTCTCTTGACTTTTTTTATCTTGCCTCTAGCAGAAAGCAATATTGGACTTGCTTTACGAGCTATTAGCAGTGCCGCAACCTAGCTGGACTGATGATTATGCGATCGCGTTGCAAACGGTTGATCCATCGGACTTTCAGGATACGTGGCTGCTAAGCAACGGCTTTGTGTCCGCCGAGGGACGTTCAATATTGCCTAGCCTAGCCGCTCGAGCGCCTAATGTTGTTGAACAGCATTTAGCTCTGCTTCTCTATTGTTTCCTAGAGACAGGACTGCTCAATGCTCTGGTTGAGGTTACTGTTAGTAGCGATCCATTTGTATCGGTGCGCGCAACAATTTTAATTGGCAAAATAGTGCAGCTAATGCATACCCATTTGCCGGCAGACATATGCAGCACTAGTTCGACGTTGCCCACGCTCGTAAGTCATGCCATGCAAGGCAATCAACAGGCAAATGCGGCTATAGCCGCTCTGCAAAACTATCAACAGATGCTTCGTCAACGACCAGCGTCTTGTAGTTTATTTCTCGATGGAATTATACAGGGTGGTGAACTCATACAAACACGTCTATTTTGTCGCAACATAAATGGACAGGATCAAACAACTGCCTTGCAATTGCAGGATACGGCTGGTGCAGCAGCTGCTGCAGTTAATGTTGCCACTTCGACGTCACTTATACAATCGAACAGAGGATGCACGGTGACGCTGAATCGCCCTCGATTAGATTCGGTTTCTTCTAGTGACGAATCCAGTTCGCAAGTGTCAAGTTCACTGCGCTCTAGCTTTAGGCTAAAACGAAAGTTTTTACCGCAGGTATTCAATCTGGACAGCTTTCGTTCGTTTAATCGACTACTGGCAAGTTCTCATGTGCTAGCCTCGTCGGATGCCAATGCATGGGATTGGTTGGTAGTCAGCACTATACTCAGAGTAAGTATTAGATACTAGACAAAATTTAAATTTCCGAAAATTCCGCCTTTAACTTTTACATTTTTTTATTTACGTTGAACTATTTTAGTTCATTATTGAGAAACGTTGGTTAAACATTTATTGATATTAAACAATTGTAATTTCCTAATACTTCTTTAAATCTCTTTTAAGTCGAATTTAATAAGAAAGCTTGACTTTTCGCCGGGCAAATTCCTGAGCAAGTTTCTAAAACGTCTGGTGGACTTCTTTAAACCTAGCAATAATCGATTCTCGCATCAAGATCTTCTTCCGGGCCAGGCACTGCCAGCTTACGTAATTGCTGGCCTTGACCTCATTGACGTACTGCTCAATAGCAGCGAGGTAAACATAGATACTATTTCTGAGTTTGAATTTTTTCTACTGTGCATGTTTACATTGTTATACATTGCAGCTCGAGTGTATGCGATACATAACCGACTATTTTTCGGACATAGGCCAACATCTATTGGTGGTGACAACGTCAAGTCGTGCCCACGATTGTCTATTTAGTCCACATCATATGAATAATACAATGTGTCAGCAGTATTTTCTCTACATTGGTCGAATGTGTCACAGCAACAAGGGCATCGAAGTACTGAAGAATACAACCGTATTCGAATAGTGAGTACCCAGATGATGGTTTACAGTATTTACTAAATTTAACAACAATCTTTTTTGTCTTTTATTAGTCTGATTACGCTAGTACGACATACAGATCATGTGTGTTATGTAAAGCTGATTGTTTCTGGTCTAAACTACAGCTATGAGAAATTACCACGCCAGGTGCTCGAAAAAGCTCTAACGCTGGCTAAAACACGCAGTGGGCGATTATATGCCACACAGTTTCTGACCGTATTGTTACGCGCGCGATTGCCAAACTTTGAAGTATGGGGACTACCACTTATTATACAGCAAACCAAGGATACGGATCGAAGTGTTGTTCTTGCTGCCATGGATGTGCTAGAGGAGGCATGCCATGATAAATACTATCTAGAGGAAATTGTCAGTTTATGGCCCAATCTAAGGCAACTGGGCGATGTGGGGCGTCTTCTGATGTCTCGATTTTATTCAGTTTCGCGGGGCTTAAATAGCAGCCAGGCACACATAGAGGATGAGATAAAATATTGGCGAAATGGCTACAATAAACGCTATGTGCTGCTTGTTGAGGCCGATACGCACTCCAGTCTAACGCTTCACGTGCGTAACGAGGATGGTTATTACTCCAGGCGCAATTGCAATCAGCGAATGCAATTAATTCCACCCAATATACCACCGCATTTGTATGGCCAAATGGTGCAAACTACTCAGGGCATGACAGCGCTCCGAAAGCACGCTGATCTATCCCAACTCCTCGAGGTACTTAATCGTGGCAAGTGCAACGATGATGCTGAATGCCTTGAATTGAAGGCGTCTATTTGGGCACTCTGTCATGCTTCAACGCATTCCAATGGTATTGAATACTTTGCAGAACTGGGTGCTAGGTAACTCTGATTATAATATTTTTATCGGTTTTTTGCAAACATTGTTTATAAACATCACTTATATAACTTTAGACTTTACGAAAAACTCATACTTCTGGTGACCAATTGCGAAGTGTATTCGGTGCGTGCTACCTGTTTCAGTGGATTGGGCTTAATCGCGGGCACCCAAGCAGGCGCCAACTTACTTTTCAAACTAAGTAAGTTATGAGTCTTACACGCACGTTCTTTTAAGTTGTTTAAGTAATTAAAATGAATATAGATCGATTGATGTAAATAAATTGTGCATTCAGAGACACAAGTCTTGGCAAATTCCTGATTAGTCGATCTATTGCGCATTTTCTCACATTAGTAATAGATTTATTGATGAATCTTGAAATAATTTGTAAATACAAATTGATAAATATTCTTACATCTTAAACAAATATTTCGATCTCTCGCCTTTTTTTGTTATGCAAGACTTTTGGCTCATATCTTAAAAAATTTACTCTAAAGTACACTTATTGATTTTTAAAACAGTGAAAATTATGATAAAGATGTTTTTTATGTTTCTCAACACCGTCGCCGTTGTTGTTTTGGCTCCTCTTAAATCGCATTATGAGTGTCCGCCACTCGGGTGTGATCGGTAAGGAGTTTGTGGAGAAAATGAAAGTGACCAAACAAAACGCTTATGGTGGAATTTATGTGTCCCTTGACGTGTTTTGCAGCGTCTACTGGGCCATCATCGTACATAATTTGCTGTCATCAGGCATACTTCTCTTGGATATAAGGAAATTTTACTTGATGCTGCTCCCTAGGCTAATCAATGCCGGACTAAGCATGGTTATCATTTTATCTGTTTGTTTTCTGACATTTCTGAATCCTATCTTATATTTTTATTGTACTCACTTATTGTACCGTCTATTAATATGTACATTTTCTTCGGTATTTACTCGCTGTTGCTATACATACTACTTCTAAATACTGTGGTATATAACCATTATGTATTATCAGCAAATATAAATTCACCTGGGCTACCAGGTTCAATGTTGTCGACAATGTAACCGGAGTTCTATCAGTCGCTTTCCGCCGAAACTATTAAATCTAGTAACTATAATTAAATTATTATTCATCTAAAAATGCTTCAAAATTATGCCAGTAAAATATAAAAAAATTTTTAAGTGATTACCAATTCAATAAAAACGTTAAGCCCATAACTAACTTAAATTATCGCCAAAAGTAATTAACTCGTCAACGTATAGTTCTGAAATTTAAAATATAAGTTTATTTAACCAGTGTTCACTTATAAATTAAAAAATAATTGACCGAACGAATATTTAGATTTTGCCTGTATGAGGGTAACAAAAAAATTTCATTCTACTAACTATCGGGTTGACAGAAAAGAAACAGGTGATTTTACATAGAATCAAGTTTTACATTTTCTTGAACGGCTTATGACTCTGTTATTGCATTTTAGGTTTTGTCAGTTATTAACCGGCACTTTTACCTTGCTTTAGAAAAAAAACTCAATATATAAAAACCTTTTTAATCTGCGTGTCACACGCTACAATGCTACATCCATTTTAATTTTTTTTAACAAATTTTTTTACTTCAAATTAAGAGACTTGTACATATCATAATATAGCTTCTTCTATGTTAACAATAAAGTTATAATATAGATACAGAAAACAATTTTTCGTACATATTATAAAATATCTTCGGTAAGAATTTTCGTTTTTATAAGGTAGGTTGCAGAGAACTCGTACTCGTTGAACAGAGCGTTTGTGCTCGTTCGTTTTTGTGCAATCGCGGGTATTGACCGAACGGGTGGGCTGACTCAATTGGTTGACATAATTTTTTTTCAAATGGTACGCGAGTCACAAGGGTTTTTCGGGTATGCAAATGTGTATGGGTATGAACTCGGGTTACACGTTTGGAAAATGTGCGACAGAGAGTTCAATACCGACACGTAAGAGCGTTAACGCTTGCACTAAAATTTTATGCAAGTATGTAAATACATTCAAGTCTACAATAATTTTGATGGGTTAGTGGGCTTTACATGTATTTTACAAATTTTCCAAAAAAATTTAACAAAGTAACAGGTGGTGTTTTTAGTAATAGTAGTAATAATTAATACGTCATCAGCGTATGCTACCGCTCGGATTCCGTCTCCGTTGAAATATCTTGTTAATATTTGATAGCCAAAAAAGCGTAGACCGCACACCTCCTGATGTGTACCTCATATATCGCGTGACATTATTACGACTGATGTGTCGTCGTCTAGGTCTATGACATAATTTCCTTGGTACGTAACATAATTCAATCTAATGCATGCTCTGAATATCTACAACTTAGCGATTCTTTCCGTATACTTGACGTTGTCCATTGACTGTCAATCATTGACCCAGAATGCTTTCTTGGCGTTGTGTCGTCCCTGTTTGCTTGCCTTGAAGGCGTCCTTCTATGGTTCCTATATCTCTTTTTAAATAAAATAAATATGTGCTTATTTCCTTTCTCCCTCGCCCTCTGATTTCCTCCCCCCTCTTCAGTTGTCATGCACTTTTTCTTAATCGCATTATAAAATTTACAAAGTAAGGAGGTATAAAGTTACGAGTACACTTGGAAGGAACCGACAGGTTAATTTGGCTGAGCAATACAGAGAAGTCAATATCTCCATTGAGTAATTTAAAAATAAATATTACACCCAACATAGTACGGCAATTAGTTAAAGATGACAGGCAGGTCAGTACCAGGAACCCAGATAAAGCCACAAAAGAGCAAAAAGTAGAGATTTGTTCAAATATTTTGAAGCTAGTGCAGTATTAGGATATATATGACCACTGTCTGGGATTTTGAGCGAATTTTAGCCGACAACGATTTAAGTACTCTTTGTAGAGACGCAAGTTGAGCTAAATAAAGAATAATATGACTGTAACATATTGAGAGAAATCAAAAGGAGATCTCGACTACTTAAACCTCTTATAGGAACGCGACTTCACATTTTTAACTGTGTCAACTCCCAAGAGAACCAAGAGGTCTCTTATTCCTTATATGAAACTTACATGGGACACACTCTTCAAAAAGCGATTTCACAATGTCATAAAAAAAATGTGATGGCCTTTCGACCAGTCAGTTTGTAAAATTAAGTAATTTACTTTTAATTAATCGGGATTTTGGAAACAGAGAGCTCGAAGCACAATATATATATATAAATATGATATTTTTGTGGAATTACCCATATGTGTAAAGTGTTTACTTATACTCAAAATTAATAGTATTAATACTACGTATTAATACGTGATCTTAGTGAGTTAATAGGTAAACAATTTTTGCGGTTCAATAATAACTACTGACGACTTTTAATATCGACTTTTCCTTCAACCAACTGTTTGATTTTATCTTCGTCGCCCTGTAAAAGACGATTCTTCGCTAACATAGTAAACCATCTTATACTCATCAGTTGCCATCAAGTTGAATTTTCTATTCAGGAAGGTATATACACGCTTGTGTGAAATCATACAAAATTTCTTGATGAAGTGTCGTGTCTGAGCAATACATGACACTTTATTTTAGCACTGGTCACAACTATAAAGTTTTGGTTTGTTGACAGCTGATCAACTTTAACTTGTGCAGTGAAGCAATCAATCGGCCGAGTTGTTACATTTCCCAAGTCGCGGAGAATCGAAGTACTTTATATCAAATCAACATCTTTGATTTTGTCCAACACATTTGCCTTCATTAGTGTCACATCCGATCCAGTATCCACTAGACAATCGACTTCGACGTTATTTACTTTGATCGTCGTCCATAACATTTGCTTAAATTAGTGTCAAATCTGATACACTAAATTAATTTTCTCCACTTTATTAGGAAAGCCCGCAAAATATGGCCGTCTTGGTTGCAACTGGCACTTCGTTTCAGCGGTACAATATCTTCGTTTATGCTCTGTCGAACCAGAGTTGTAGCAATGATATTATCGTCCTGCCGACGACACCTTTTAGTATTGACATTTACTTTCTGTTGTTCATTCTTTCTTTTATTGATTATCAACTTTTCGTAAATATCAAACTCCTCTGTCAGTGCTCTGAACGACTTGCAACGAAACATATTACTCTTATATTCATTTTTATATCAACTCCATTTACAATAGGTGTTATTACAGCAACATCTTCAACGTCACCAATTACTTCAATTTTTTTCATTTGTAGCATATATTCGTGCATTGATTCTTTTTTCTTTCTTGAAGTTGTCTATGTACATTATCGCTGTTAACATTGTAACAAAACTCCTCGATAACAGCATATTTCAGCTCCTCGTATTCAGTTACATATTCCGACCCAAGATACAGCTTTGCTGCACCGACCATCTTACCTCTCGCTTGTACATCTGTTTGCTCCTCTGTAAGTTCGTTGGCGTCTGAATTTTTCTCAATAATCTCGAACCACCTCTTCACCGGCATTGATTTTCCATCGAATTTCGACACAATTTTTTTGAAATTGTCGGCAGCAATTTTCATTCGGTTATTCCGTCCTTCATTGACTTCTATTTTCATGCTCAACAGATGCAGCATTTGATCAACGTTTTCTGCACCAGTATTTACCATATGGTATTCGTTTCCTTCATCCGTCATGTTTTCGAGCGAGGCAGCTAATTTCGTCTCTATTTCTTCAAGTTGTTCTCGCTGTTCTTTTATCTGCCTTGCCGACGTTTTTCCACTTTTTTTCGCTAGTGTATGCTTCACGGTGTTCATTTTGTGCGTATACAGTCACACATACACACCACTACTGTAATCAACAATTTGCAGTTGCTTTGCACTAATTTTAGGATTCGGGCTTCTCACCGTACAATATTATATGGCTTTTAACAACATTTTCAACAATGTATCACACAACTTATCAGCTTTCCGTCTCTTCGTATTTTTAGCAACAACTTTCTATTGCTCACACACTAAGCTTACAATGCAAAGTTAACGATCGGTTGAGCCGCCAAATGTAAAGTGTTTATTTATATTCAAAACTAATATTATTATAATATGATCTTAGTGATTTAATGAGTAAACAATTCTTGCGGTTCAATAATAACTACTGACGACTTTTAATATCGACTTTTCCTTCATCTTTTATGCGACGACTTATTTCTGCGTTGTAATGTTTACGTCCGTGTTGGTTAACGCTTCTATTTTCTCACGCTGCGACACTATGACACTTCTCTAGCTTGCAGTGATGCTCAATCGGCTACTGCTAAACTGCTCATCTCTGACCAGCTTACATAATTTCACATGGTTTGCAAGTTTTAAAGTTCTTTTGTATTAATAGATTGGCTAAGCGTGCGTCACGATAGAAACACAATGTGGCCGGTACATCAGCCAGAGGATTGGATCTCAGATCAGTATACGCGTCATCATTATGAGGATATGCCGCCATATAACTACACAGGCGTTGATGATCAAGTTGATGGCTCCTATTATACCGGAAGCTATTGGAATTTGCTGCTTGGAGGTGGCAGTTGCAACAATCAGCATTTACATGATGTGAACGGCACTACAACGACTACCACAGACAGCGTACGGACGACTGTCGAAGAAGTCAGTACATTAAACTCAAAAGATTTTTTATTTTTATCAATTTCACATATAATTACTTTACTTTTTCTTAATTAGCAGCCCCAATTTAGTCGACCACATACTTTCGGTGGAGTGGCAATCAAATCAAAAACTCTTCCGGAGGGAAACAATATACGACATGGCAAACATCAGCGCTCGTTATCTGAGTCCAAAACAACCGATGTAATTAGTCTTCTTGGCACTGGTGGAGTCAGTGTGCCAGGCGTTGCTTTCTGTCCAATACACCATCAACATCGTATACGGTACAATTCTTGTACGGACTCAAACACTTCCGGTGTTAGTAGCTGTGAGTCAGTAACTGGCAGAACGGCAGCTGCCGCCGCTGCTGCCAATATGAGCGACTTTCAACAGTTTCCTTTGAGCCCAATTCCAAGTATGTCTAATCTACTGGAGTTGCCGACCTTGGACGCAACAAAGCTTTTGCGTCGCACTTCTTTGCTGGGTACAAGCTTTTTGTCACCCTCACTTAGCCCGCTGACAATAAAAGGATATGCACAACTGCGCTCTTTGCGTGCCCACAGTCGCCCAGTGTTTTCCGAATCTGCAGCCGAGCTTTACGACTTTATCGACATTGTTGATCGACCTGAGTTGCCACCACGAAAATACTCCTGGGGCGAGTCGAGCCGTCGAATCAGGGTTCACAACTTGGACCGACCGACTATGTTTAATGTGTTCACGTAAGTATATGATTTTAAGTGAACTTAATTTAGTTGCTATAAAACAACTACTTTCCAGAAAAATCTCAATGAATGTACACTAATAGACAAAATTGCGTGCAATTGTATTTATCTCATATTCGAGATCAGTGTCAATAGACGGGTAGTATTGGTCTTGTATGTCGAAAATAAAACGAATTAATTTGAATATTATTCTTCAAATTTATGAAGAATACATTTTTACGCAGCGGCGGGCCTAATGGAGATCTAATAAAAACTTCACTTTCTGATAGCTAATAAATTTACTAATTATTGGTGAATAGTCTGAAATTTAAATCAGTAGTGTGAAAATTATGATTTTCGGTACTTCTCTTTCGCAGACAACTTCGGGTTGTAACAAGAAGTTCATTGAAAAAGCGCTCGTCTGAGGAAAAAAATTTTCCAGCAATATAAGCGTGAGGAGGCGTCCACTTCTTTTAATATAATTTTCTGAACATTTTATTATTAAATAGCTGTCGCAATTGCATACAATGGTGTCATAACTTTGATGTGCCGAAGATAACCTTTATGTCTTTTTTTCAGTAAATTGATCCAATGTTGAGTATCGAAATTAATCTTGTTGACTTTCATTTGGTTTTTACAGACATCTATCCTCGGAACAATTACCAGTCCCGTTACCTTTACTAAATGCGCCCAGGTTCCTGCCAACAAATGATATCCAGGGTCCGTGCTATGCGGGTATATGTCTCCCAAAAAATGCTCTTGATTTATTTCCATCGCGAAATCTGAACCGGACTTATGTTTCACGTGATATAATTGATCAGGATTTATTAGAATTAAATCTTTTTAACGTACACCCACAATTCCCAACGTTTTTTAACGATTCCATTAACAATGATGGTGGTGATGAATCTTCGGTCATATCCTCGCTATCCGATGTGTCGTCATCGGGTGGTCGTAAGCCATCAAAATGTCATCAGAATTCCAAGCATGCTCGGAGTAAGTGTCTTTATTGTACGCGGTCCAGACGTCAGCAGCGAACTCAGATACAAACATCAACACATGCTCAGGACATCATCACTAATAGCGACACGTTGGCTCCTTGTGAACTTTATAGCAGCGCAGCGGAGGCGCTTGTGGCAGCTGGAATGGAGTCAGGTCTAGGTCTTGCTCGTAATAGTTCCTCAGACAAGCCCAATGGGAGTACAATACAGCTAGAGGACAAGAATTTTCACTCTCCGGAAAGCATACTTAGCAAGGAAGGTTTGCAGGATAAACTGACTACTTTTATATTATACCATGTGCAGCGTCTGGCTAATCCGGTCAGTGCAAAGCAGTCAAAATTGTGTTTGCTGGAGTTAAAGCAAAAACATCCACACACCTTTCAGGACATTTGCTTATATTCCGAGTCATGCAAGACGCTTGGACGTAGCAGTTATCGAATAAGTGCTCGGCGTTTTTTACATGAGCTTTTTCTTGACCTCAACTTTTGTAAATTTTACGTGGAGCCACAGCTCATAATTAGTTCCCGCAAGCAACCTGCCGCTGATCACCTAGATTCTACACTTGCCTTCGTTTGCTCACCCCTTCGTCCATCATTATCATTAACAACATTACCATCAACAACAACAACAGCAGTGTCCTCGACGCAGTCGAGTGCAACGATGTCACTGTCGTATAAAGCACAATTGAAACCGAAACCGACAGCAGCGCTTGCAAGCGTGTATGAGACCAGCTGGGAAAATCTACTTGTAGAGCAATCACCGCGTCTGAACTTAAACAAGACTACAGAAGAAGCTCACGTATCATTAAAACTACGCAGAATGATGCCTAATGAGCTTCACATTGGTGATACCGCCGATGACGTCATGTACAGTGACAATGACAGCGAAGATGTATGTGATTGGAGCTTCACTTGCACGCAGACCAAAAGTAGCACTACAGCACACACAACCCTCCCCGTAGCAAGCAGTAATGGCAGCAGCACTTGTGTCATCAATATTCATCAACAGCCGTTGTCCTCGTCAGCTGCTGTAGCGCAAACAAATAACACGTCATATTCTAATCCCGAGAGCGATAAGCGTCAGTACGCGCGCGGTCGTTTTTATACACTGGAGTTAGATCTCAGTTGTACAAAAAATAAATTTCCCATTACTGATCGCAATCGAGCGTTCGAACCGCAGATAAAGGATCAATCAAAGGATATTTCACGCCAAATAAGTGCTAATACGAACGTGTCAACTGACATCGGAACCGAACTGAATTACTTTAATGTAACAAAAAGCTTAGCAGCATCTATGGCTAAGCCAGTTGGAAGTTTTTATTGCGAAAAGCGTCTTCAAACTTCTAAATCAGAAGCAGTGCTTGCTGAGGAGAGCGTCGTCCACGGCGATGATGACAACATTTAGGAACACATCTTCATAAATCCATATGTTAGTATACATGTAATTGGATAATGATATCCGTTTGGGTTAGCTTAATTTCAAAACTGCAGTTATATAAGTGAAATCTAATAAAAGTTTATAGAATCTTTCAAAGCTTCTTTAAAATTTCCTAAGAAATGAATGTGTTATCGGCTAATCGAAAATGTCCTAACTGATGCCAAGAAGCCAATCATGTATATAGTTATAAGAAAAAAAATCAGCTCCTTACTGTCCCAAAACTGTCAATTGAACTGACTTGGAAAATGTATTTTAACGGTGATTTTAACAAAACTTCGGAGGGTTTATAAGCATCACTGATATAAATTGGTAAATTGGTGGTATATATATATATCGCATTTTCGCGATTAGAATTGACTACTATTTTTATATATACTTTTTAAATAATTTATTTAATCACGCATGTAATAAACATTTAAACAGTAAAACACGCAATTGTGTGTAAATGATATTGAAAATACAAAAATACAAAGTTATTTGATCTTCATATAATTAATACGATTACGGTTATTCCTAATATTGTTTTTTAAAAGCATTAATTTTTGCAAAATTATCCATAAAATATATAATTTTAATATGTATAATTAGCAAAAATGGAAATCACAAACACATGAATACCCAAATGTAATAAAAACCACCGCGATTTATTTATACAACAGTACTTAAGGAAACTTTTGGAAGTATCAAGAGTTACAACACAAAAAACGATTGTAAACAGTCATTAATAAAAGAAATTTAATAATCAATATAACTAGCATATACTTAATATATAATTCTTGTAGGGCCAATGATTAGTATCATTAACTAATTTAACATACATGGGAGACATATACGAGGGCTGCCTTTTATATTTCGGGAATAATATTTTATAACACTAGTGTTGCAATCTGCCAAAATTTTGAGGTAATAAAATACATACTTAGAACGTTTTGACATACCAACGCTATATGTGTTGTTTACAGTAACTTAAAAGATGTCTCTAAAGCATGCATTCTGAACGCATCAATCACTTCTTTAGGTGTCGAAATACGTTGATCTCTCATTTTATTTTTTACGGGAATAAAAAGAGTCATTTGGTGCCAAGTTAGGACTATTTGGCGGATGACTCATCATATCGATATTTTGAGTGCTCAAAAATGTCGTTGTTTGAGCCGATGTGTGAGAGCTCGCATTGTCGTGGTGAAGAGGGATCCGTCTTTGGCGGTTTGTTTTGCTTGGAAGACAACTCGTTGTCTCATTTATTGTTTTGCGTTGTTCTAGTGGTACGATTTCCAAAAAATCAGGCGGTCATTTGCTTGCAAGTGTTTTATGCGCGAGTAAGTTTTGTTGGATTTGGCTCATCTTGATACACCGATCATCACAGTCGAATGCTGTTTACTTTCGGGCTCATATGCGTAAATCAATGATTCATCACCTGTCACGATGTCAGAGACGTGTTTGGAAGCACCGTGATCGTATTTTTTGGAGCATATCTTTTGACTAATCGACACGAGACTTTTTTTGAGCGATTGACAAATTGTGTAGGATTCAACGCGAACAAATTTTTTTGACGGTCAAACGTCCATGCAATATTAATGCATGCTGGTCTCACTAATACCTAAGGTTGTCTCAAATTCACTACTTGACGATCTTGTAATATCAGTTTGTGCACAGCATCAATGGTTTCCGGAACAACAACTGATTTTAGACGACTTCACGAAATTCGTCTTTGAGTGAACTACGACCTCGGTTGAATTCTTCGATAAGCACAAAATGTTAAGTTTTCCGATAGAATTGTCAGGTGGCAGATTGCAACACTAGGGTTGTCCAATTCCCAAATATAAAAGGCAACCTTCGTATTCCCAAGTAGTTTCGTCTCCATAATTTGAGTAATATTTTAATGAAAACTAAAGCTATATTTTACTGCCTGGCCTTAAAAGTGTCATTTATTGGCCAATCTGAATGCATAGCTCTCGGAGACTAAAATGTAATAATTATTAGGCAGGTAATATCAATAATGGGTAACAAGTTGAAGAAGGCATCTATTGTTTTATAATGTAAGCGACGGCAGTTGAAATATGCAACTGATTATTAGGTTAACAAACCGTATATTTTATTATGGAAGTACATTTTTTGTTTCTTATAGTCAATATTAAAGTGTTTTCGTAGGTTCAAAAATATTCACGAATTCTTACCAAGATAAATAAAACGAGAAGTTGTACAAAAGTTTGCATCAGCGGTGTCTGTTACTACTTATAACAAGAGGGAGTGAACATTTATTGTATAATAATAACGCAATGGTGATACTTGCCTGAAAAACTAAGGTATATGGAATTCCTATAGAAAGCTTCGCAGTTCGGTATTTATATGTTGCTATAAGTTATATACGTGCTACTTTATTCCACTAATAACACGGAGTGCAAAATTTTATTTTAGAATTTTCGGGCTCCTTTTCACAAGAAAATTGTGCGGAAAAATAATGCGCAGCACCCAAAAATAAAGACTTTGTATAACAATATTTTTTCTTCATAATTTATTTAAAAGTAAAATTATTAATACTTTCTAAATTAATATTGACAAATGTAATTAAATGAATGTATAAATTCCGTAAATTCCACCCCATAACTTAAGAGAAAGAAACAAAGCAAAGGCGAATACTGTGATTCTTGAGCCAAGGTCAATTCCATATTTTGTATGGAATAGAGCAGCTAAATTGTTTGGGTTTTGTTCCACACTTCTATCATTTACGACTGGAAAACATGGTTGATTGCAAACTGGATATTCTGTGATGATTTTATTTATGTTTTGTCAAAATATACGAAACCCATTTGTATATTCACTTATTTGCTGTGTAATATCTATTTAAAATTATTTTCATCATATGAAAACTTAAGTAATATTTACAAAGATGTGTTGAATTGTCCTGGATTGCTACGAAGAAAGCAAATGAATATTACAAGACACATCAGCGTTGCAAATATACCGAGAGTATTAAGGCTCATGGAAAATCCTAAGAGATATTTCCATTCTTCTCGGATCGCTGCACAACTGTCTTTACTATTGTAATTGCTACTGAAGATATAATGAACAGTTTTTTGTTATTCATATACTTTAGAATTGTCCAGAAATTTACACTTACACATCCTCATTGACTTTGCCAATCCGTAGCTCTGAGGACGGTGCATGTTGGTTTCCTATCATTAGACAGGTGCAGTTGTGGTAACTAAATATTGAGCTCATTGTCGGACCGCAGACTCCGTTAATAGATGTTAGCTCTGCAAACTCGATTGTCGCACAGACTAGTGCTAAACAGCCAAAGATTAGAGCAAGAGCAGAAAATACGTACAGTTCGTTTACCAACACCTTGTAGCAGCTGTCTTTTGGCGTGTTATAATATTCAACGTCTCGGCGATTTCTCCCAAGTAGTATAAGACCGACAATACTAGCAAATAGAATCTGCATTCAAGGGGAAAAATAAAAGTGATGAATTCAGCATTTATATATTTGACTATTCTTTCTTACCGATAAGCCGCTTAAGTATGGATTTATCAGTATCGATGCACACGGGGTCCGAATTAGTATCCATAAAGCGAGACCTCCTAACAGTACACCTATTGTCAGTTGCAGTATAAGAAAATGGCGTGAGAAATACAATTTACGAACGTCAGTCGAAAATGTTTCATTGTCAGCTGTGAAGAATTTAAAAGATGAGTGAATAACAACATACATAACAAAATATTCGGGCATTTTCACAGCGGCTTTACGGAATAGTTGCAAGACAAAATGTAACGAAAAATAAAGTCATTTTTATAATTGAGTATCAATTCAGTTTTATTATATTTGTTAAAAAAAAAAGAACAAAATAAATCATAATAATAACGATGCTTCTAATTTAGAAACATAAAAAAAGCGATGGGGTTACGTGACTGAAAAAATGATTACGTTTGGGTTGAAAATGAAAAACGCAAATTTCTTTGAAATGGACAAAAAAAATTTTAATATAATTTAAAATAACGAAATGGAACGAATCAGCGGCTTAATCCACAGGAATCCGAAGCTATCACCTAGTCAAATTTAGATTTTTGGGGTAAAGATCAGCGAAACTAGTCGGAGTTCTGTTGTACTAGTGTGCAAATCACTAGTTTTGGTTCTGTTTGGATCTGACTAACTAACTAATATTTGTGCGACCCAAACGCTAAGATCAATGAGGCTGAAATTTTGAAACAAAGTAGCTGAGTCAAATTCATCATGAAATAATACGAAACATTGCGAAATTCTAATTGCAATTGGATTAGTAATTATATTATTTATTGTGATAACATATGACTGTGAGGGCCTGTTAATAGTTAATTAAAAAAAAATAGTAAATGTCAGAAAATAAATTTTGGGAAAAGTGAAATTGAAATTCACTTGAAAGCTGTATAATTCCAAAATTGTGAAAACTATAATAATTGCTTAAAAATTAATTTTAAAAAAGCGATGAATAAAGGAAAACTTTATTGTTCAAGTTAGTTACTTAACAGAAATATATACCAATATATAAAAATGACTGATCTTTTGTGCAGCCCAAATGCTTAAATTGAGGAGGCTGAAATTTTAGATGGTATAGCTGTTTTGGATAATTCAAACAGGATCTTTTGTGCAGTCCAAATGCCTAAATTAGGGAGGCTGAAATTTTAGATGGTATTGCTGTTTTGGAAATTCAAACAGGAAAGGGGTCAAATATGTGGTTAAAATAAACACAAGGAAAATGGTTAGTAAAAACAAAACTTTTGGAACAGATTGTATATGAAGAAAACAGCATCTCTAGAAAGTTTTGGGAAGCGGGCCAAATATAATTTTACTGAAAACTAACTAACTGCAAATTTAACAGCAGATACTATACATACTTTCCATTTCTGAAGTATGAACACCGAAAAGAAATCGGACAACAATATAGAAATTTATATTTTGTGTGCAGTTTTTTTAAATGTGCAGTCAGTATTTTCATTCATTGTTTACATTAGTATCTCGAATATGTTTGTTAACAAAATTTCCAAACATGTGAGCTTGTTATCAATTTAACGTGCTTGCTCACGGTGGGCTTTTTAGTGGAAATGCCCGAATATTTATTTTAAGGTAATCGTACAATTAGTATGCTGGGATTTATTATTTACAACAACCATGCGACTGTGTCTTAAACTATTTCGGGTTGGCGTATGTCTTCCAGTGATCTTAATGCTCTTCATGTTCTGCGGCACTGTTGTACCCATATACACAGCCTGTTTAAAAATAGAAAATAGGTTAGCAATAAGATTTCGGATAAGAATATGTATGAGACTTTACCTGCGATGGCTGCAGATCATCGGAATCTCGTAATGGAATTTGTTCATAAGTTACCCCATGGTACAACAATCCTTCAGGTGATTGACTTGATTTGCTTGTTGTTTTTTTCGGCTGCGAATAGCCAGCGTGAGGCAATACAGAATGTGGTAGATTTTGGTTTTTGTCTTCGGGCTTAATTTCGTTAATTTGTTTCTTTAAGTAAGTTTCCTCTAAAGACGGCACAGCTGCATCTAAGGAATCATGTTTGATACCAAAAAATTTGTACTTTGCATCAATAAGCGCTGCTCTAGCCGCTGCGACACTATGACTGGTCCCGTTTAGTTCCCTGACTTGGTCGGATCCTAGTTGAAGTCGATCAGACGCTGTTATCCTTGCAGCTGCCAGTTGAACATGTGGTACATTAGAAGTAATTTGCCGACTTCCATTCATGGCTGAGACACATTGAAAGTATGACCCATAATTATTGTGATTGCAGCTGCGTGCCCCGGGCGATCTTGAACAATCGCACATTTGGTCGCCTTTCGATGTGGATGTTTTGGTGCTACTGGCATTATTGGCACTTAAATTGTCGTAGGTGCTAATTGGTCGGATGCTCTTTTGTTGCATTGTCTTAAATGTTATTGTAGTTTTCGCCTTGTATCACATTGGATCATCGCGAATTCTCAAACAAGGTTATGTATTTGCAAAAATATTTAAATGGATTGTAAACAACTTGGCACGAATTGCTATCTAAAGCTATTAAGACAGTAATAATTCGCATTGCGCAACAGTTTCTGAAAATGTTGTGATTCTTACTCAATATTTTTAGTTTTAAATTGTTAACTAATTTGAAAAATAAATATTAAATTTAAAATTTGAAAGGTATTTAAGCACACATCGTGAGTATTTCAAGAGATAGGCGCATTCAAGAAATATGGTATGTACTTTTTTAATTATTATAAGGAGTGCCAAAGAAATCACTTCCGCTAGAATTTGACTTAATCTTAATTTCGCTGTGCCACAAGCCTGCCCTTTATAGGTAGGCCGTAAAAACAGAAATTGGGTTTAATTTTAAATTTTCTACTCTCGAGTCCGTCCGACCGTTTCGTAAATGTAAGAATAGTAATACCTGATGCTGTGCGAATAACAAGTAGGAAGAAATCAAAAAAAATAATTTCAGTCTGTATAATAAATACAATATTTTCAATAAATATTCGGCATACATATGTACTATTGCATTTATTTATTTATTTCATTAATCGGGAGTGTACATTCGCACTTAAGCAAACACATGCATATCATTCTAAGATAAATTGCTGCTGTCACGCTCATATTTCAAACGTGTCGCTAGAGTGATAGTGATCGGATTAAACAGATCGAATATAATCATATAAAATCCACCACCAACTTCGATCATGATCGTAATTCGATCGAAAAAACGCTAACGAATGCTCAGAATGAGTGCGTGGTGAGTTGATTAAAACTGAGCGTTCACGTCAAACGATCAGTTTGAACGATCTGCTCCGTTCGCTCACACAAATTGAAAAAATCATAATCAGCGTTTAATCCAAATCGAAAATTTCATACCTGTTGCAGTACTCTGATTCGAATGAAAAATCAGGTTTGTCGTTGCCGTTCGTAAGAATATAGAATATATACTTTCGGATCTTGATGCTTCAAAAAATAAAAGTGCTATAACTGCCGTTCTGCCAAACCGATCTTTATGTGATTAAGTTGAATGACAAATAATAATAATATTTAACTTTATTTACCAATATTAGCGTTATATTTAAAAAACTGGATGGGATAATTTGTTTACGATATTCGGGTGAGGAAGGGGCCGTGGGAAACATTTGGAACAAACTTAACCTGCTTCAAAGCCAAATCTGTCTGTCAAATCATTTTGTTCATACGGATGGACAAACATACACGGCTGCATCGATTCGACTGTTGATGCAGAATGAATATCCTTTATAAGGTCGGAGATGCTTCTTTCTCCCTGTTACATTCATTGTAACGAATACAATATACCCTTATACTTAATTAAAGCAAAAACAATAACAACAACAGAGAACTGCAATGGGTATGAAATGTTCGATCACGCTGACTCGTATTCGTTATGATTTATTTACTTTGGGTGATCGTTGGAACGGATCGTTTAAACTGAGCGTTTGAATCACTGGTTTGAGTGACATTGTTTATATTTGTATATGCTCTTTTGATTTTACCGTTAAAGTAATAAACGCGCGCACTGTGATTTATCAAGTGAGTGCAATATTTACTGTTTAAATAATTTGTATTTTATTTTCTATTCTTTTGTTTTGTTTTATATTTGTTTGAAGCCGTGTTATTTTGTCTATCATATACGTATTAACCTTTTAACATTTTTTAATTAACTTATTTCTAAAAGTTTAAGTGTGGGTCTGCGTCCGAGCAAAGCGAGGACGCAAAAGCGAGCCCTCTAGTTATAATATAAAGCTGCTTTGGGATGAATCGGTCGAAAATCAACATTATCGTAAAATCGGGTTTGTACATATTCTAATAACTCAGTCTTCTCTCCATAGTTGTTTTAATCATATCTTGAACGACATTTTTTCGAGCTTTCATCTAATTTTAAAGTAAGAAAATTGTAAAAATAGTCACAATACAAAAAAAAGATTTTTGCCACATGGGGCTCTTATCTATCAAAAAGTGGGTTTCGTTTGGTTTGCTGCGTAGAGCTTTCTGGTGCCCCCGGCATGTCAATATATTGACTCCCTTGCAAAGCAGAGTATTCAAAATCAATCACGGCGGAAGCTAAAAATCACTGGCAAATTTTGATGGCTGCGTTTTTAACAACATAAGCTATATTCCTGTTTGGAATTTACTATATACTCGTATGTGTTTGTTTGTGAGACATAAATAAAACATAGTGGCCATGCAGCTCAAAAGTGCTTGAAATTCCGTTTAAATTATATAAAAGTTCTCTTAACCTATAGAGTACCCATTGATAATTTTGAGTTTATCTGCAAAACTATTTTTGTTTCTATTTTCTAGAGCTCAAAAAAAATGTATTCTAACGGAATGTCAATGACATTTCTATTGATGCCAAAATATATTGCGGACTTTATTGTATATATGTATATAGTTTGCATGTGTATTTTGTTGTTGTTATTATTATTTTTTGTTGTTTTTATGTATATAATATGTGCATAATAATTAAAATCTAGAAAAAATAAAAATATATCTTATACAATATTATATTTCTTCTATCTTTTTTTATATTGACTACATACATGAATACATAAATGGCAATAAAAAATCCAATTACATTTTCTCCCTTCTTCTATATTCTTAGGAACAACAACAAGAATCAAAAACCTTGTTTGGCATTTGAATGCTTTCCAAACCTAAACTCTTACTTTCACGCATTCACACTCATTCAATTCCATGTTTTCGTTTATGCATTGTGTGGCCCAAACCTTACTTGAAGTTGTTGGGCTTCGCAATCTGTTTCACTCAAAGAATTTTGAGCATTGTTCAATTGGAAATTGTTTTTTGTTTGGCAATTCATTCAGAACTCTATTATACACAAACCGCCCATATGTTCATAAATTTGTTTTTGAGATAAAAAGCGAAACACAGTTTAAATTTAACCGTCGAATAACAATAATATGCTTTTCGTCAGAAGTCAAAAAGAAATAAATTTTTCACCGAACTTAACCATTAAAAAAAATATTTTTAATTTTTTAAAAAGAAGAAAAGTTTTTCCATCCAACTTTCTGACTATCTCGACTATTTGTAGATAGTAGATATAAGTATGGACACCTGTATATGTTTATAAATGTGAGGGGTGTAAATAAAAAAAAAGGAAAAACACAACTTCAACGACCACAATTAACGAAATGTAAGATATTAACATATTATTATTATTATGCATACATATATTTGTATGTAGGTTACGTCAGAGCCAGACATCAATAATTTTTAATACACAACAAACAAAAACTGAGAACGAGAAAGAGAGATCAATTAAGAGATACACACAAAGCGAGTCCGATACAACTGTATAAACCGAAAGGTGAACACAAACTAAAGGTAATTCTCACGAACACACGTCGAACGAGCGCTTGAAGACAAACAATTTTCATTCAAGCGCTCACTCATTTGGCTGAAACTGTTTCGGCAAAAACATAATCCGCTCACTTGCCTGTCGACACAAATTTCAAGAGAGAAACAGCGACAGGGTAATAATGGGGGTCATTCAGCAGGCAATTCAGATCATTAATCATGATACCCGATGGATACTTTTTGCATTCAGTAAGATCATTTCGACATTCTGTGTTGCCAACTGTTAATAAAAAAATACGTTTATGTATAAAAATCTTTTAAAGTTTTTTCGTGTTTTTAAAATTAACAAAATTTGAATACATTTTATTTGCTCGTTGTGAATATCGACTGATTACAAGACAAGAAGCGATTACTAACTGGAGAAGAGGACTCCGACTCCTGCTCGTTTCGCTCACGGAGAGGTGCGGCTACAGTCGATCACGCTCGATAATAGGATACCCTCTGTCCAGGTTCGATGATGGTTTCCGGCACGCCAATAAATTAATGCACTTGGAAACATTGTACGTTAAATTGTTCTTATGGCAGCTACACGTATATGATATAATGTACTTATTCGGTCCGCATGTTTAGCAAATTAATGCATATTCTATCAATTTGTCTTTTCATGCGTATGAAAGCTATATAATATATTGTTTCAATTTAAACCAACTTCAGTTAGCGTGTATAACACCACCATATTCTGTCAGTTTGGTTAAGATATTTAAAAAGAAAAAAGTTTTTCGTAGTACAACTTGATTTTCGACCGATCGATCCCAAGGCCAACTTAAACTGCACTTGGTATCCAGGAACCGACATACCAAGCTTGAAGTCTGTAGCTTTTATGGCCTCTGAGATCGATGCGTTCAAACGGATAAAGACGGATAAACAGGCGGATATGGAATACATTTACTTTAGGGGGGTCTCACTCGCTTCCTTCTGCTTGTTACGTACACTCTGCCAAACACATAATACCCCTTGTGGCCATTTGTAATGGGCACATGGTATACAAACCTGCCGAATGCGCCCAAATACTTCAGCGATTTTCTTAAAGTTTGTGGCTCAGGTCACTGACGTCATACCACTAAGCAAATGCTT
This sequence comes from Drosophila sp. st01m, assembly GCA_018901795.1. Taxonomy (NCBI): domain Eukaryota; kingdom Metazoa; phylum Arthropoda; class Insecta; order Diptera; family Drosophilidae; genus Drosophila; species Drosophila sp. st01m. The sequence continues at coordinate 39,721 of JAEIFG010000911.1, read as the reverse complement.
AGTGGTCATACCCAGCGTCGCTCCAAAATAAATTTTCTCCCGGGGCAAAGACTTCATTTAATGCTCAAATATTTTAATTTTTACCAAGCTCAAATTTCAATTTACATATATATTTATCATTTTAATTCAAAATCTTGTTAATTTTTTTTTTCGGCCCTTATATATTAGCACGTGGGGCGCCTGGGTTACCGTGGAAGCCGTCGCTGTTCTATTTCATACAAAATCTATAATCGACGTAGGTTTAAGAATCGCAACTTGCATCTTTGCTTTGTTCTATGTCTCTCCCTTTCTTTTAAATTGGAATGGGTTATCAATCGCGATATACCACCACACCCATAATTTATAATATACTAGTGGTCCCACTTTTGCTTTGCTCGGACGTAGATCCCCACTTAAAGTATCAGATATATTTTTATTAAATGGTTAATATAAATATTGTTATTTAAATTAATTCGTCATTTGCACACCACCATTTGTCGCCCTTTTCAACCTAGTGGCGCCATCTATTGTTAGTGGCATAGTACATAGATTTTGCGAACATGCATTTTTAATTCGATTTAATAAATATTTTATATTTTCAAAAATAAAATGCAGGTGAAAATTTAAAAAGAGCTTCTGATTTAATGTTATATTAGTGAGCAAATAACCCACAGACAGTTAATTTCATACAACCAAAAGTGTCTAAGAAAATGCCTACTACTATGAAATACCCTTTACGCTTAAAACGTTATTAACTTTAATATTTTTGAAAGCAAAACATCGTAAATTTAACAAATTCATAAAGAAAGGCTATATAATAAGTGTAATGGGCTGTTTTATAAATAAAAACAAATTTTTTAATGTAGAAATTTCTTAATAAAACATTTTAATGGTACAGTGTATTAGAGACTACATACAAAACTTAAGGGGCAGCAATAAATAAGTAAAGCCTTATCGTCAATTCTCACAGTAGCCGATTGATATGAACACACTTATGTATGACAAAGAACACAATAGAAATCACTTCTTCGTTCACAGGAACAAAACAACAACATTGGCGATCTTGCTCGCACTTACGCACATGCAAAAGCGAACATAAAAACAAATGCCATGACTCTCTTTGCAGTCGAGGCTAACTATTGTTCTCTGGCTCTCTTTCAGTTGCTCACGCTAAAATTGTGTGTTTATGCGTACACACGCATTGAACGTTTTCAATGCTTGCTTAGCGAGCGTGAATTTAATGCAATTTAATTAAATATTTTTTTTATTTATTTAAATAGGTTGCTGGTGGAATTTGAAAAATTAAATACACATATCTGGAAATTTTTTATCTAATTTTTAAAAAAAATCTTCAAGTCTCTAGGACATGTGGTTTGGCCATGGCTTCCGAAATGTTTTTTCATATTTTGAAGACTGTTCGTACATTAAAGGTAACTATCAGGTGTATGTTACCAATATGAAATGAACGTTTTTTTTTAATAAAACACAAATTATTAATGGGAAAGTTAAAACATTTTATTCAAAATATTGGTCATTGTTTTCTACACATTTTAACCACCTTTCTGGCAATTTATGAATACCACGCCAATAAAATTGTTCGTCTTTTAAAGTAAAACCAATCAGACACCCAATTTCGAATTCATCGTAGGAATCAAAGTGCTGCTCAGTCAATGCGTATCCCATCGATGAAAACAAATGCTAGTCGGAAGGAGCCAAGTCTGGTGAATAATTGCTGTGATAGCTGCTCCCAGCCGAGTGTTTTAATTGTATCCTGAACCGGTATTGCAGGTGTGTGCAGGTGCATTGTCATGGAGCAAAATTTGTTTGCCGTGTCTCTTGGCCTATTCTGGTCGTTTCTCGACCAATGCATGGTTCAAATTGATCATTTGTTGTTGGTAGTGATCAGTAATAGCGGTTTTACCAGGTTTTAGGAGCTCGTGGTACACCACACCTTTCTGGTCCCACCAAAAAACACGGCATTTTGTGGTTTTCCAAGTTCTTCATTTCTCACATCAAAATCAATATTTTTTAACCATCTTTTGCATTTTTCTTCAGATAGAGCATGATCACCATATGCCTCGACAAGCATTCGATGCAACTCTGCAGCACTTGTCTTTAAATGAAAACAAAAATTAAAATCCTTTCCGCAAGTCATCACTTTCTTGAACAAAAGTCGACACACGATGAAAAAATACGATGTTGTCTGTTTAATGACTTAATATATGGTAAATATTATTCACAAATGTCATAGAAATCAAACAAAAAAAAAAAAATAAGGACTCGATCACAACAGGTGTTCCCTATAGAGACGTTTGTATCTTGCCGCTCACTTCATATTGGTACACCTGGTAAATAATAACAATAAGAAACAATTTGTTTTAAATATATTATTAATGTATTATTTGTTTTCAAATACATTTAGTTACTATGCTTAATATTAATTTAAACAGTTTTAAGAATTTTATATTTCAAATAAATTATTCAGAAAAAATATGTTTTCTGAATTTGTATTATTTTTTTTCTAAATTTAATTTAACATTTAAATTATAATTAAAAACTTTAAATAAATAAATAAAGGTTTTCTGTGTAAAGTTTATATAAATATTCTGGGGGTATATAAAAAATTAAAAAAGAAAGCGATTGGTCCAACATTTGTTGCATGGATTGGGGAAAAAACCCAATAAGACCAAGATAAAATTAGAGAAATATTAGTTAGTTAGATTAGTTAGATATAATAATATAGAGGCCTTACCGGTAGGTAAAGCACACTCCAAACTAATCGTACGGTACAGATTGTTAAAGTTAGCACACATAATACAAAAAGGTTCATGCAAAGCCCAGTTAGTGATGCAATGCTGAAGATATAAGGGGTTAAAGTTACGAGTAAGTCTAAAAGGTATGTTAAAAGTTATTTCGTCCACTAAATTAACTTGACCCCGTAGTAAATTATGGACGAACATTACTCCAAGCATTATTCTACGATTAGTAAGAAAGGAAAGATTAATAGAGCAGTGTCTACTAGAGTATAAAGGCATATGAAGAAGAGCAAATATTAAAAATTGTTTTTGAATTGTTTAATTGCCTGATGATGGCCCGATGTGATTCGTATTGAGGGAACCAAATGCATGACCCGTACTCAAGATTCGACGGACAAGAGATGTATATAAGAGTCTAGTAATATAAGGATCATCAAATTCCTTGGACCCACGATTAAAAAACCCCAGAACTCCTATTACTTTATTGGCCGAAACAACAATATGTTTATTAAACTTCAGTTATTGCTTCAGAATTATACCTAAATCATTTATTGAGCTTTCAATGTCATTAACGCATTCCAAGATATTGCCATTATGTAAAGAGTCACAGGTATGGCGAAAGGTTCTGTTGGAAGTTATTCTTCACATATTGCACTATTGAGATTAAATTAGTTTGACACCAAAGAAACATATCATTTTAAAGCTTATCAGAGAGACCATCACTATAGGTTAAACAAAGCTTGACGTCATCCGCATTCATGAGTGCATGGGAGTGAGATAGAACAGATGAAAGATCGTTTACAAATATCGGAAGTGGCCTAAGATGGCTACCTTGCGGTACTCCAGGCGTAGCTTTGATGGACTTTGAGCATGAAGTTTTGAAACTAACTCTTTGCGTTCTGTTACTCAAATAATTAGATATCCAATGAAGAATATTATTGGGAAAGCCGAGAAGATCAAGCTTATGAATTAGTAGTAAGTTATATACAGAATCAAAAGGTTTCAATATTAGCTTGAACGTTATTAAAGGTGGGAAATTATGGAAAAAATACAGCTTCGTAGATCTTGTAAGTAATTTTTGTCATACTGAGGGCTAAGTACCAGAAAATTGGTGTATTAGAGACTACATACAAAACTTAAGGGGCAGCAATAAATAAGTAAAGCCTTATCGTCAATTCTCACAGTAGCCGATTGATATGAACACACTTATGTATGACAAAGAACACAATAGAAATCACTTCTTCGTTCACAGGAACAAAACAACAACATTGGCGATCTTGCTCGCACTTACGCACATGCAAAAGCGAACATAAAAACAAATGCCATGACTCTCTTTGCAGTCGAGGCTAACTATTGTTCTCTGGCTCTCTTTCAGTTGCTCACGCTAAAATTGTGTGTTTATGCGTACACACGCATTGAACGTTTTCAATGCTTGCTTAGCGAGCGTGAATTTAATGCAATTTAATTAAATATTTTTTTTATTTATTTAAATAGGTTGCTGGTGGAATTTGAAAAATTAAATACACATATCTGGAAATTTTTTATCTAATTTTTAAAAAAAATCTTCAAGTCTCTAGGACATGTGGTTTGGCCATGGCTTCCGAAATGTTTTTTCATATTTTGAAGACTGTTCGTACATTAAAGGTAACTATCAGGTGTATGTTACCAATATGAAATGAACGTTTTTTTTTAATAAAACACAAATTATTAATGGGAAAGTTAAAACATTTTATTCAAAATATTGGTCATTGTTTTCTACACATTTTAACCACCTTTCTGGCAATTTATGAATACCACGCCAATAAAATTGTTCGTCTTTTAAAGTAAAACCAATCAGACACCCAATTTCGAATTCATCGTAGGAATCAAAGAGCTGCTCAGTCAATGCGTATCCCATCGATGAAAACAAATGCTAGTCGGAAGGAGCCAAGTCTGGTGAATAATTGCTGTGATAGCTGCTCCCAGCCGAGTGTTTTAATTGTATCCTGAACCGGTATTGCAGGTGTGTGCAGGTGCATTGTCATGGAGCAAAATTTGTTTGCCGTGTCTCTTGGCCTATTCTGGTCGTTTCTCGACCAATGCATGGTTCAAATTGATCATTTGTTGTTGGTAGTGATCAGTAATAGCGGTTTTACCAGGTTTTAGGAGCTCGTGGTACACCACACCTTTCTGGTCCCACCAAAAACACGGCATTTTGTGGTTTTCCAAGTTCTTCATTTCTCACATCAAAATCAATATTTTTTAACCATCTTTTGCATTTTTCTTCAGATAGAGCATGATCACCATATGCCTCGACAAGCATTCGATGCAACTCTGCAGCACTTGTCTTTAAATGAAAACAAAAATTAAAATCCTTTCCGCAAGTCATCACTTTCTTGAACAAAAGTCGACACACGATGAAAAAAATACGATGTTGTCTGTTTAATGACTTAATATATGGTAAATATTATTCACAAATGTCATAGAAATCAAACAAAAAAAAAAAAATAAGGACTCGATCACAACAGGTGTTCCCTATAGAGACGTTTGTATCTTGCCGCTCACTTCATATTGGTACACCTGGTAAATAATAACAATAAGAAACAATTTGTTTTAAATATATTATTAATGTATTATTTGTTTTCAAATACATTTAGTTACTATGCTTAATATTAATTTAAACAGTTTTAAGAATTTTATATTTAAAATAAATTATTCAGAAAAAATATGTTTTCTGAATTTGTATTATTTTTTTTTCTCTAAATTTAATTTAACATTTAAATTATAATTAAAAACTTTAAATAAATAAATAAAGGTTTTCTGTGTAAAGTTTATATAAATATTCTGGGGGTATATAAAAAATTAAAAAAGAAAGCGATTGGTCCAACATTTGTTGCATGGATTGGGGAAAAACCCAATAAGACCAAGATAAAATTAGAGAAATATTAGTTAGTTAGATTAGTTAGATATAATAATATAGAGGCCTTACCGGTAGGTAAAGCACACTCCAAACTAATCGTACGGTACAGATTGTTAAAGTTAGCACACATAATACAAAAAGGTTCATGCAAAGCCCAGTTAGTGATGCAATGCTGAAGATATAAGGGGTTAAAGTTACGAGTAAGTCTAAAAGGTATGTTAAAAGTTATTTCGTCCACTAAATTAACTTGACCCCGTAGTAAATTATGGACGAACATTACTCCAAGCATTATTCTACGATTAGTAAGAAAGGAAAGATTAATAGAGCAGTGTCTACTAGAGTATAAAGGCATATGAAGAAGAGCAAATATTAAAAATTGTTTTTGAATTGTTTAATTGCCTGATGATGGCCCGATGTGATTCGTATTGAGGGAACCAAATGCATGACCCGTCCTCAAGATTCGACGGACAAGAGATGTATATAAGAGTCTAGTAATATAAGGATCATCAAATTCCTTGGACCCACGATTAAAAAACCCCAGAACTCCTATTACTTTATTGGCCGAAACAACAATATGTTTATTAAACTTCAGTTATTGCTTCAGAATTATACCTAAATCATTTATTGAGCTTTCAATGTCATTAACGCATTCCAAGATATTGCCATTACGTAAAGAGTCACAGGTATGGCGAAAGGTTCTGTTGGAAGTTATTCTTCACATATTGCACTATTGAGATTAAATTAGTTTGACACCAAAGAAACATATCATTTTAAAGCTTATCAGAGAGACCATCACTATAGGTTAAACAAAGCTTGACGTCATCCGCATTCATGAGTGCATGGGAGTGAGATAGAACAGATGAAAGATCGTTTACAAATATCGGAAGTGGCCTAAGATGGCTAACTTGCGGTACTCCAGGCGTAGCTTTGATGGACTTTGAGCATGAAGTTTTGAAACTAACTCTTTGCGTTCTGTTACTCAAATAATTAGATATCCAATGAAGAATATTATTGGGAAAGCCGAGAAGATCAAGCTTATGAATTAGTAGTAAGTTATATACAGAATCAAAAGGTTTCAATATTAGCTTGAACGTTATTAAAGGTGGGAAATTATGGAAAAAATACAGCTTCGTAGATCTTGTAAGTAATTTTTGTCATACTGAGGGCTAAGTACCAGAAAATTGGAGCTGATAATTAAATATCGAGTGAAAACATAAGAATTTTCTGACATTTTTTATTTCAACTAGAGGGCGCGCAGACTCACACTTGAACTTTTAGAAATATCTTAATTAAAAAATGTTAAAAGGTTTATAAATACATATTAGACAAAATAACACGGCTCCAAACAAAAATAAAACAAAACAAAAGAATAGAAAGTGCAATAAAATACAAATTATTTAAACAGTTAATATTGCAAAAATTTGAGAACTCACTTGATAAATCACAGTGCGAGCGTTTATTTCTTTAACGGTAAAAGCCATACCTCGCAAATAACAGTTGAGCGTTTTGCGTCGTCTTCAAATAAGTCTCTTTTCTGAGTATTTGCGAAAAAAACTCGCGAGCAAATTAATGTGAAGAGTGTTTCAAAGAGTTTTTGCAGTAACTTATTCTGTCATTTACTCACTTACTGAGTCTCAACTCGCGAACGACAATTTTATTGATTCCGAGAAGAGAATCGTTTAAAGAGATCAACACAAAAAACTCAACAACAACACTCAAGCGAAAGCCGATGCAAAATAGAAAAATAGACTCTTGCTCAGAGTGAGAGCGAATTTTTTGAGCATTTTCGCTTCTGCTCTGATATTGCGCATAAAGAAAAAAACGTTCAATTGTTATTTGCGAGCTATGGTAAAAGCAAAAGTATATGCTCTTTTTATATGCAAACATAAACAATGTCACTCAAACCAGGTGGCAGCGCTTTAATGCTCTTTCTAACAGTAATCGATGGAACGATCAAAAGTTGTATTCGTTTTTTTCATTGTATTAATTTTAAATTGGAAAAACAATAATATAGCTTACACTACATTTTACAAAAATATGTTTTTGTTTCATATTGCATTTTTGCATTTATCGTCATTCTTCAACATAGTGGTGCCATCTATTGTTGATGGCGTCAATTGACAATAAACCCATAATTCGGCACGGATCGGTAAATAGTACATAGAATTTGCTGACATGCATTTTTAATTAAATTTAAATTAACAGTTTTAATTAAAAAAAAAAAATTTGCAGATGAAAATTTAAAAAAGGGCCTCTATTTTAAGCTTATATGCACTGATGTGCGCGTTGCCAACTAAGTATCAACACGAATGTGAGTTGAGTAAATGTATGTATGTATGTATGACAAAGAACGCAATATAAATTACTGCTTCCTTCACAGGAACAAAACATCAACCACATTCGCGACTTTGCTCGCACGGGAGCGAACACAAAAACAAATGCCATGGCTCTGTCGAGTCTAACTCTTGCTCTCTGGCTCTCTTTCAGTTGCTCACGCTAGAATTATGTATGTATGCGTACACACTCACTGAACGTTTTCAATGCTTGCTTAGCGAGCTTCCATTTAATGCAATTAAAATTAAGGTTTCTTATTTTTTTAAATAGTTTGCAAGAATAAAAATACCCATACGAATCTCAAAATTTTTTTTCTGATTAAAAAAAAAAAATTCAAGTCTCTAGGACTTGTGGCTTGGCCATAGCTGTGATATATCAGTCAGTCAGTCAGTCAGTGAGGACAAAGCATTTTATATATATACACCGAGTGTCCTGAAATTAACCGAACTTTATATTTAAATCATACAACATACAGCGCCATCTATTGAAAATTTGCAACATTAAAAGATACATTCATCCTCTTTCAAACGCACCTAGCTTCATGTAAGTCGGATGACAGATGTAAAAGTGACAGCCATTTCAATAAAATAGTTTAAAAATAAAATGGAAAAAAGAGCAAATATAAAATTTTGTGTCAAACTTGAAAAAAAATTTGCTGAGACATACGAATTAACTAAAAAAAGTTTATTGTGATGATTGTATGAGTCGAACGCAAGTTTATACGTGGTTTACACGATATAAAAATTGTCGTGAGGATTTAAATGACGACCCTAGAGCAGGACGTCCAGAAACTAGTAATCGTGCTGAACTGGTGGAAAAAGTCCGTTTAATCATTGGTATCGATGCAAATTTTACTACGAGAATGTTGGCTGAGGAATTTAATATGAGTAAAAACACTATTTGGAGAATTTTATCTGAATATTTGGGAAAAAGAAAGGTCTGTGCGCGATTTGTTCCACATGAATTAAATGACGACTAAAAAATCCCTCGCGTGGAGCATTGCAAAGACATTATTAAAACTGATAAAAACGATCCAGACTTTCTTGACTCGATCATAACTGGTGATAAGACATGGTGCCTTAAATATGACCCTGAAACTAAGAGTCAATCTGCTGAATGGAAGTCCAAAGGCGAGCCGAAACCAAAAAAAATGCGATTTCCGAATTCTCGAATCAAGACAATGTTGATTAATTTTTATGATTCGAAGGGTATTGTCCACAAGGAATTTGTTCCAGAAGGTCAAGATTTTAATGGAGAATACTACTTGGACGTTTTACATCGTTTGTGGAAAAGAATCGGTCGTGTTAGACCAGAATATCCAGCAGGCAAACAACTGTTTTTATTGCACGATAATGCACCACCTCACAAGACCAAAAAAGTGAACGAATTTTTAATGAAAATGGGGAATTCTCTCATCGACCATCCTCCGTATTCGCCTGATCTATTACCATGTGACTATTTTTTATTTCCAAAACTGAAAACCACGATGAAGGGAGCATTTTATGATGATATCCCAGCCATTCAAGCAGCCGTAACCGAGGTACTGAAGAACATTTCTATAAATGACATAAAAAAATCTATGCATGCGCTGGTTGATCGTTCCAAACGTTGTGTTGAGTCAAATGGAACCTATATTGAATAAATAATAACTTTCAAAGATAATATAATGAGTATTTTATTTAATGTCCAAAGTTCGGTTATTTTTGGGACACACCGTGTAGATGTATTGCTTAGATCTAACATTTTTTTTAATGTGATAATTCTCTGGAAAACCAAGGAAGTCCAACAGAACTTATAATATAAAATATACAAACGGAAGACATCGAAAAAAGATTTTAAAATTGTATAAAAAGCTTAATGGAATTTTCCAAATCAGAAGATGGATATAGTTGAGGCTAATCCATAAGCAAAATCATATTGCTTAGTTTATAAAAAATCAGTTTTTCAAAAACACCATATACGTGGTATCAGATGATAATTCATCTGAATACATAGGTAAATTAACGCATGTATTAAGAATTAGATGGTATGGATCTTCCGGCATCTTGGGGGGTCCAATATAAATATCAGGTCAAGAGTTCTGTTGATAGAAATGCAAGCAGGATTGATTTCTGCCAAAGAAAGCTCTGAGAGATCATCAAGTAACCTGTAGAAATCAAATATTTTATCAAGAAATTTTAAGCTTTAATAATATGTATCATAGATTATACAACACTTATCACTTATTTTATCGTCATCTATATATATTAAATGCTTTGTCCTCACTGACTGACTGATACATCACAGGCATGGCCAAACCATAAATCGGAATAATTTTTTACAGATTCGTATGGGTATTTTTATTTTCTAATTTCACCTGCAACCTATTTTAAAAAATAAAAAACATTTTATTAATTTGCATTAAATGCAAGCTCGCTAAGCAAGCATTGAAAACGTTCAATGCGTGTGTACGCATGCATACACAATTTTAGCGTGAGTAACTGAAAGAGAGCCAGAGAACAACAGTTAGACACGACTGCAAAGAGAACCACGTCATATGCTTTTGTGTTCGCTTTTGCATGTGCGTAAGTGTGAGCAAGATCGCCAATGTTATTGTTGCTTTATTCCTGTGAACGAAGAAGTGATTTTTATTGCGTTCTTTGTCATACATAAGTGTGTACATTCGAGTGGGCTGCTGTGAGAATTGACGACAAGACTTTACTTATTCGTTGCTGCCCCTTAAGTTTTGTATGTAGTCTCTAATATCCTGTACCATTAAAATGTTTTATTAAGAAATTCCTACATAAAAAAAATTGTTTTTATTTAAAATATAAAACAGCCCATTTCTACATTTCTGCACTTATTATATAGCCTTTCTTTATGAATTTGTTAAATTTATATTTTGCCTTCAAAAATATTGAAGGCACTAACGTTTAAACCGGCACGGATCGGTAAATAGTACATAGAATTTGCTGACATGCATTTTTAATTAAATTTAAATTAACAGTTTTAATTAAAAAAAAAAAAATTTGCAGATGAAAATTTAAAAAAGGGCCTCTATTTTAAGCTTATATGCACTGATGTGCGCGTTGCCAACTAAGTATCAACACGAATGTGAGTTGAGTAAATGTATGTATGTATGTATGACAAAGAACGCAATATAAATTACTGCTTCCTTCACAGGAACAAAACATCAACCACATTCGCGACTTTGCTCGCACGGGAGCGAACACAAAAACAAATGCCATGGCTCTGTCGAGTCTAACTCTTGCTCTCTGGCTCTCTTTCAGTTGCTCACGCTAGAATTATGTATGTATGCGTACACACTCACTGAACGTTTTCAATGCTTGCTTAGCGAGCTTCCATTTAATGCAATTAAAATTAAGGTTTCTTATTTTTTTAAATAGTTTGCAAGAATAAAAATACCCATACGAATCTCAAAATTTTTTTTCTGATTAAAAAAAAAATTCAAGTCTCTAGGACTTGTGGCTTGGCCATAGCTGTGATATATCAGTCAGTCAGTCAGTCAGTGAGGACAAAGCATTTTATATATATACACCGAGTGTCCTGAAATTAACCGAACTTTATATTTAAATCATACAACATACAGCGCCATCTATTGAAAATTTGCAACATTAAAAGATACATTCATCCTCTTTCAAACGCACCTAGCTTCATGTAAGTCGGATGACAGATGTAAAAGTGACAGCCATTTCAATAAAATAGTTTAAAAATAAAATGGAAAAAAGAGCAAATATAAAATTTTGTGTCAAACTTGAAAAAAAATTTGCTGAGACATACGAATTAACTAAAAAAGTTTATTGTGATGATTGTATGAGTCGAACGCAAGTTTATACGTGGTTTACACGATATAAAAATTGTCGTGAGGATTTAAATGACGACCCTAGAGCAGGACGTCCAGAAACTAGTAATCGTGCTGAACTGGTGGAAAAAGTCCGTTTAATCATTGGTATCGATGCAAATTTTACTACGAGAATGTTGGCTGAGGAATTTAATATGAGTAAAAACACTATTTGGAGAATTTTATCTGAATATTTGGGAAAAAGAAAGGTCTGTGCGCGATTTGTTCCACATGAATTAAATGACGACTAAAAAATCCCTCGCGTGGAGCATTGCAAAGACATTATTAAAACTGATAAAAACGATCCAGACTTTCTTGACTCGATCATAACTGGTGATAAGACATGGTGCCTTAAATATGACCCTGAAACTAAGAGTCAATCTGCTGAATGGAAGTCCAAAGGCGAGCCGAAACCAAAAAAAATGCGATTTCCGAATTCTCGAATCAAGACAATGTTGATTAATTTTTATGATTCGAAGGGTATTGTCCACAAGGAATTTGTTCCAGAAGGTCAAGATTTTAATGGAGAATACTACTTGGACGTTTTACATCGTTTGTGGAAAAGAATCGGTCGTGTTAGACCAGAATATCCAGCAGGCAAACAACTGTTTTTATTGCACGATAATGCACCACCTCACAAGACCAAAAAAGTGAACGAATTTTTAATGAAAATGGGGAATTCTCTCATCGACCATCCTCCGTATTCGCCTGATCTATTACCATGTGACTATTTTTTATTTCCAAAACTGAAAACCACGATGAAGGGAGCATTTTATGATGATATCCCAGCCATTCAAGCAGCCGTAACCGAGGTACTGAAGAACATTTCTATAAATGACATAAAAAAATCTATGCATGCGCTGGTTGATCGTTCCAAACGTTGTGTTGAGTCAAATGGAACCTATATTGAATAAATAATAACTTTCAAAGATAATATAATGAGTATTTTATTTAATGTCCAAAGTTCGGTTATTTTTGGGACACACCGTGTAGATGTATTGCTTAGATCTAACATTTTTTTAATGTGATAATTCTCTGGAAAACCAAGGAAGTCCAACAGAACTTATAATATAAAATATACAAACGGAAGACATCGAAAAAAGATTTTAAAATTGTATAAAAAGCTTAATGGAATTTTCCAAATCAGAAGATGGATATAGTTGAGGCTAATCCATAAGCAAAATCATATTGCTTAGTTTATAAAAAATCAGTTTTTCAAAAACACCATATACGTGGTATCAGATGATAATTCATCTGAATACATAGGTAAATTAACGCATGTATTAAGAATTAGATGGTATGGATCTTCCGGCATCTTGGGGGGTCCAATATAAATATCAGGTCAAGAGTTCTGTTGATAGAAATGCAAGCAGGATTGATTTCTGCCAAAGAAAGCTCTGAGAGATCATCAAGTAACCTGTAGAAATCAAATATTTTATCAAGAAATTTTAAGCTTTAATAATATGTATCATAGATTATACAACACTTATCACTTATTTTATCGTCATCTATATATATTAAATGCTTTGTCCTCACTGACTGACTGATACATCACAGGCATGGCCAAACCATAAATCGGAATAATTTTTTACAGATTCGTATGGGTATTTTTATTTTCTAATTTCACCTGCAACCTATTTTAAAAAATAAAAAACATTTTATTAATTTGCATTAAATGCAAGCTCGCTAAGCAAGCATTGAAAACGTTCAATGCGTGTGTACGCATGCATACACAATTTTAGCGTGAGTAACTGAAAGAGAGCCAGAGAACAACAGTTAGACACGACTGCAAAGAGAACCACGTCATATGCTTTTGTGTTCGCTTTTGCATGTGCGTAAGTGTGAGCAAGATCGCCAATGTTATTGTTGCTTTATTCCTGTGAACGAAGAAGTGATTTTTATTGCGTTCTTTGTCATACATAAGTGTGTACATTCGAGTGGGCTGCTGTGAGAATTGACGACAAGACTTTACTTATTCGTTGCTGCCCCTTAAGTTTTGTATGTAGTCTCTAATATCCTGTACCATTAAAATGTTTTATTAAGAAATTCCTACATAAAAAAAATTGTTTTTATTTAAAATATAAAACAGCCCATTTCTACATTTCTGCACTTATTATATAGCCTTTCTTTATGAATTTGTTAAATTTATATTTTGCCTTCAAAAATATTGAAGGCACTAACGTTTAAAGCGTAAAGGGTATTTCAAAGTAGTAGGCATTTTCTTGGACACTTTTGGTTGTATGAAATGAACTCTCTGTGGATTATTTGTTTACTAATAAAATACAATCAGAAGCTCTTTTTTAAATTTTCTCCTGTATTTTATTTTTGAAAATAAAAAATATTTATTAAATCGAATTAAAAATGCATGTTCGCAAAATCTATGTACTATTTGTCAATCAGTAAAGAATTACGGGCTTATTTTTAGATAGCGCCACAAGGTTGGAAAAGGGCGACAAATGGAAATATGCATTTTACTCTTTAGTGGTGTGCAAATGACGAAATAATTTAAATAATAATATTTATATTAACCTTTTAATATAAATATTTTTGATTCTTTAAGTGGGGATCTGCGTCCGAGCAATGCAAGGACGTAAAAACGGGCCCACTAGTATTTTTATATAATGATATTCATATTAACCTTTTAATATAAATATTTGCATGGACGCAAAAGCGGGGCCTCTAGTATATTTATTGTATGTACATACCCGGGAGGTGAGAAGTTTGCATCATTTCATATAGACGTCGTACCTAATACAAAGATCGGATTCAAAATATATGTAAACTGTTATTTGCGATATCTGATAAAAGGTGATGAACCAAATATCGCTGGCGTTCTGAAAACTGACTTTATAACCAATTTTTCCACTTTAAGCATTGTCATGTTTATTTTATAATTTTTGTTTATGTATTTGAAATTTATATATTAAATTTAATTTCGATTGTCACAAAATAGGATTTCAGAAATTTTTGGGTTACAATAGGCTTTTGACACTAGACTCTTACCACGTGTATACTTTTTTGTGTGTGATATCATACATTTTTGGAGTAGCTTATGTAGTTAACATTGTAATATATATGTACATATTTCGAAAGTCCAAAAACATATCACAATATAATAAAAATAAGTTGTAGTATGTCCCGAAAATTGTAATTCTTTCAAAAAGTAAATGCCTACATTGTCACAAGTCAAAACAAAAACTGTCTGGCAGCACAATTTACACTATACTAACAAAATCAATTTTCTTATAGTTTTGAGGTGCCAGTTGACGATAAACATTTTTCAGTGGTGAGTTTATTTTAAGGATCTTTTAAGATTTTAATTTCCTTTTTTTCAGAGGTGTGCCTACATATGTCATCATAACTCGAGAATGCTAGAACTGATTTTTAAAAGCTTTTATTTTGAAATCAATTGAAAGCCAATAAACATATCTCTATTTCATCTTTGCAATGTATAAGATTGAAACAAGTGTATAATAAGATGCATACGTTTTTGAGTTAAGAAAATCATGCAATTTTGAGTAGCTATTTTTTTTACTTTAAAATTATAGAAAAGGTCTAACAAAATTTTCTTCACGTGTTAATATTCTATTAATATAGCTGCATTATATTCGCGTAACTTAAGATATTATTCATTAAAATCTCTGCAAAGAAGGTGATATAATATTGTTATATCTTCTTTCGATTTAGATGACTTTCATTGATATGAACATGTCTGTGATTTTTGAGATATCCTTCACATTTAGACAATATTTGGTTAAAATCTAATTACTGTATCATATGGCTGTCCTTGAAATAATTGGTTGTGAATGTTTCTTTAGTATGAAAAGTACCGTTGTTCTTAAGATATATCAACCAATTTTACAGTTTATGAATCTAGTAATGTGTTGTACAATTTAGTTCAAATCAGTTCATTACTATATATAGCGGTCATTGAAACGATCTGTGAAAAATCAACCTTTAGTGTGAGAAAAATTCTTATTTTTAGAGTTATCTCTACCTATCTCTTTAATTACGTAATGTCTTGTAGAATCAGACCACTATAACATATAGTTCCCACGGGTCGAATCGGTCGAAAGTCCAGTCTTTCATGAAATCGGGGTGGCGTGGTAGGTTTGCTATATGCCAATAACTCAGTCATCATACATAGATCTGAATCATGGCTCAAAGCTCAATTAACAAAGTTATGCAATTACAAGTAATGATCACAGTTCTGAACATCGAACTTAGCCAATAATTCTTTGAGACTGGCACGCAAGTTTGGTTCTCTGGGGGGTTCATGCGTTGATGCCTTACTCTGATCCTCCTGTGTAGTTTCGTGAACCCTTGGGTTTCTACCTCTTCCTTTTATCCCGTGCACGGGGCTCGCGCTCCTGGAACTTCTCATGGTAAAATCGGATGGTAGCTCTAGTCTCATCGTAGTTTCACGAGTTCTAGGATTTCCTTTTCATGCGAGAGCGGGCTCATGGAACGTTTTACCTGGATTCAACTCAGACATGGTGGCAATGGCGTGCAATGAAATCTGGAGCAATTTCCAAGAAGAAATGTAACCAGTGCTTTGTATCTGAGCCAGAGGGAGTTTTGATACATCAAGGTGAGATTTGTCCGATTTGTTTTGACTCAGGTGCAAAGAGCTCATTAATTAAAAGTAGTGTTGCCAATAAGTTCGATGAAAAACAAGTTAACAAGTTGTGGCGTTGGTAATGCTGGCATTTTTAGAATGCTTCCAAAATTATGAAAATGTTGCATAAACGAAAACTTTATAAAAATATTGTTTCACTTATTTCCCGATAATTATCTTCCGAATATTGTAATTGGTAGAAAAATTATTGATCACACTCTTATGTGATTGTATATATGGATGATATTATGATAGTGTCACCTTCTATTGAGTTTGTTGAAAGACTTAGCGTTGTGTTGGATGTGTTGATTACTGCTGGATTATCTTTTAATAAACTAAATGTACGTTTCTTAAAACTACTGAACAGTACTTGGGAAATATATACAGGTACGAGCTGCAGAGTTAAGACCCAGCTATCCCATCTTATTTTCGAATGTTTTTACCTCGTTTCTCTCAGATTATAAGTCTGATATATTCGGTTATTTCCATTACAAATATTTTTAGCTGGAATGATGAATTGAAAGATATTAAAGTGAAAATTATTGATATTCTCACAAATGATACTATACTCATAATTTTCAACCAACAACACACATAGAATTACATACTGATCTGGGCTCTTATGGCTATCGTGACATGTTTATGGATCGAATTTATGGTAATCCTTACATAGAGTATTTTAGGTAAACTACTTCCCCTGCAGAGTCTAGATATCATTTCTTTGAGTTGAAAACATTGAGTGTAGTGGAATCTGCAAAGCATTTTAGTCATTAATTTTCTGCATCAATGAAAATTAAGCTTCATCTTATAGCTAACGGGGGAAGTCGTGCAAACGGACAAGAGGAGCGTGTGATAAGCCCACTCAAGGATATTTCGTCAGCTGTTGAGTCAACCCACCGATTTTGGCAGTATGTTCTGGGTGAGGTATAACTTGCATTGAATTTTACAGTTCGTAGTGTAACCAAGGATGTAAATAAAACAATTGTTAAGAAACATAAAGTTGGAGATTTTGTTCTATTGGAAAATAAAGAAAGGCATCATACCAAATTCGATGCAAAGTATCGAGGAGATTTTCTGGTAAGTGAAATTCTTGAGGGAGACAGATATGTCTTGCAATCATTACATAATCAAAGAATGTATAAATATTGTCATAAAGACTTAAGAAATATGCCGGATGGTTATATTCCGAGTGAATTTGAATGTCGACATTAATAAGATTATAGTTTGAGAAAACGAAAGTTGGAAAGTTGGTAATAATCAAATGAACACCATAATGAAAGACAACTAGAATCGAATTTTGACTTGAAAATAATGTGTGAAGAATAATTTGATTAT
Organism: Drosophila sp. st01m; assembly: GCA_018901795.1. Classification (NCBI taxonomy): domain Eukaryota; kingdom Metazoa; phylum Arthropoda; class Insecta; order Diptera; family Drosophilidae; genus Drosophila; species Drosophila sp. st01m. The sequence continues at coordinate 21,959 of JAEIFG010000911.1, read as the reverse complement.
GCAATGAAAAGAAAGGGATACATTTTGTTGTAAAGGAAATATGAAAATAAAAGACTATGTTAAATGTAAGACAGAATGGAACAATCAAAAATTGTAAGATTAGAAAATTTAATAGAAACGATAATCGCTCCTTTATTAAACATTTCTGGAAATGGTGAGGGTATGGTTTGTTGGAACTTCATAGTACTTGAGGACGTGTATTTGTCAGTATGGCCGTATCCTGCTTATGATTATAATAAGTGGTATTATAAGAGTGGTATAACAGAAATCAATATTGGCGAGCATGCTTTACTCTATAATTTTGCCAGATGGTCATAGTAGTTTGATGAGGTTCGACAACGGTTTGAGAAAAGAGTAACTCTATATGCAGTTGTCGTGAGTATAAAGCGAAGTGGGTGCGTGGGACATAGCTGACTGTCTCTTGTTTGCTATAAGCGATGGTTGCAGAAAAGCTGCAGCGTGTAAGGCATTCAATTTGAGAACTAGCTGATGAACATATGCTTGACATTATTCTGCCGTGTCAACTGCTTAAACTATGAAATATAGACGAATTTATTATTAACCCGACATATATATCCCTTTATATGGCCGCGATGCATATCTGCAACATACCGTTTGAATTCAACTATTTCATAATGTATATCAAGAAAATGGCATGTGTTATTTTGATGTTATGCTGCATGAAGCCATTTATTTAGTTGTATGAAATGGTTACACTTTACTATATGTATATTATAAATCTGGTGTTTCAAAGGTAGACAAACACAAGAAAATACACCGAACTCCAATTGCTTATATTTATTAATATATTTAAATTAATTATCTTGCATCAGCTTATTCTTGTAACCAATCACTATCACTTATCATTGAGATAGGTCGTGGCTAAAATACGTCTAAGATATACACGCATGCACACACTAGCATATTAATGTATGCATGTGTGAATTGAAACAAAACTCTACGTCGAGAAGCCATGCATAATGGCAATATTCATCTCTCGCCCTCTTTCCACATACATGTTCTTGAGTAGTCAGACGGAGACACATATAGTCAAGCATGCATGTATGCGTGAATTTTACAATAAGTGTGTTCATATGTATGGGCTCATCTGAGAATTGGCAACATTGCTTTGTCAATTCGATGCCACTTTTTCAATTTTGTATGTAAACTAAAATACCCTTCAAAAGTCAAAAAAAATATCAAGATTTTCCACCCTAAAAAAATATGTAACATTCATATAACAACATATTTTATGTATTTTATCGTCATTCATTATAAATTTATTTAATTTTTTGTGATTTTTCATATAAAATATTGAATACAAAAAGGTAGTAAGCTTCAAGGGTATTTCATAGTACGCATGTTTTGGGTTTCGCTTACTGAGAGAGCAACGAGCTCTGGCAGCCGACTGAACTGAAAGTCAAAATAATTTCCCTCTGACATTGCGTCCACGGCAAAAATTTCCCGTGGACCCAATGTCGAGGCATTTGCTTGGCCACTTTTGCTTGTATGAAATGAGTTCTCTATAGGTTATTTGATTAGTGGTTATAGCTTTTGCAGTTTTAAAAGTGCTAAATCTAGCTACAAAATGGCTAAAATGACAACACTGCTTCTGACACGGATATAACGGGCACAATATATAGCACAACATCTAGGAATTAGCTATAGAGACAGCGCAGTTTGAATTTAAATGAAACCACTGCACTGCATTGCCTCCAGAACTAATGGAGCTGTCGCAGCCTATACAATTTTTTCGAATCTATCTCAAAAAAAAAAGTTTGAAAATATTTCTAATGAAACTAATCTTTACATTCATTAAAAATCTCAAATGCAAATGTTAATTTTACTCCTTTGTCGCTGATTTTGGTGGAGTAGATATTTTTTGTACCTCATGGGTTAGTAATAAAATTGACTCATTGGCATCGAACTGTGCGCCGATTTATCAAGGTAACAAAGGTGTAAATTCAAATTGACCGTCCATTGGCAGTAGCGCTTTATCGGAGGCGTTAATCTAATCGACAATATAATCGTAAGATGTGACATTTTATTGAGAAGCAGACGTTGGCAAGTCAGAATCTTTTATAATTTACTGAACTTGACAACTAGCAACGCATGGCTGTTATATAAATGTGTTCTGAAGGCAAATGGATATCCCGGAAAAATTTTAACTGCATCAGACTTTTGACTTGATATCATAGAAGTGCTAACAATAGTTGACACTATATCAAAGTTGGGAAGCTCTGCCATTAAAAAGAATTGCATCTTAGGAAGCAGAGAGGTCCAGCTCAGCGCGTTCTATATCAAATGGTACGACAGGATTAGGTTGCACATTGGGCACTTTGGGCAGACAAAAGAATAAGAATCCAATTTGTATTTTATTATGATTTATCTCCTATATATATAAAAACGGAGCCAAAAAAAGTGAAACTGTTTTCTGTGTGTGAAAATTGAACTAGAATTGAGCAGTAGCCTGTTGTATAGTGTAAACCTACAAAAAGATTATTACGGCCCACTTTAATTGCACGCATATTCGCCACTATTTTTTCTTGTTTTTTAATAATGCCTAGACGACCAAATATTGGACGGAGTACGCATCATGCGTATGCATCAGCCAAATGCAATTGGAACGTGTAGCAGCTAATGAAAGGAAATGTTTAGACTCGTTTGAATTTCTATAGAGAAACGAATACAGTGGCTCTGGCGGATGAGTCAAAACTGGCAAGTTCAACTTGCCACCAGCATATGCTGCGGCTTTGTGATTCCAATGGAAACTTCAGTGCATTGTAATGATGACATAGGACAGACAATGAACCTATAAGAACGCAGCGAGGATCTTTGTAGGCAATTGCGGCAAATGCAGCGCGATTCAAGTTAATATTTGCGACTGATATTCTAGGACAAGCACAGAGTTCGCATGACAATATCAAATTTCGATCTTGAAATCAACGACGTATTGCGCAACGAAGCATTAATTCCAATTAAGGACATGTGCGTCCTTATGTGCGGTAGTCTGCTAACAACATTGGGAATAACTGCTCCAAACTGATCGATACAAGATGTGTGCAATCGCGAATTCCAACCTGAGCAAGAATGTGATTGCGAAGAGCAGGCCGAAAGAGTCCTCACAAATGCGCCGATGCTGAATACCGAGCAAAAGATGGTATACGATTCGATAATGAGGGTTGTTGACGATGGATCGAGAGGCATATACTTTCTCAATGCTCCCGGTGGAACGGGCAAGACTTTCGGCACATCAGTGATTCTGGCATCAATTCGGTCAAAATCACAAATTGCGTTGGCTGTTGCATCATCTGGCATTCCTGCCACATTATTGGAAGGCGGCCAAACTGCTCATTCCGCATTAAAGCTGCCGATGAATCTTTTCCTACGAATGACAAAGCGCGCAGTGGCCTAGAATTCGGCGGCAGCAAACTGATAAGAGAATGCAAAATTCTCATTTGGGATGAATGTACTATGACGCATAAACGAGCTTTGGAGGCAGTTGACAGAGTTGTGAAGAATCTAAGAGGTAATTCGAGGCCATTTGGTGGGGCTTTGATACTGCTCTCTGATGATTTCCTCCAAACGCTTCCTGTTATCCCGGAAACATTGTATATCAAATCACTCTTTACTGAATTCCATTATATGTAAATTTAAAATTTAAAATTATGTGTCTTATCTACAAAAAATAAATTGAGTAAATGTCTGATTTACCGTGTTGTGCTATCATTGTAATTTATATAATGTCATTAAATAGAGGCCAGACAATGTCCGCCGGGACCGCTAGTTTTATTATAATTTACTTCATTAACTTATGAATGTTTATTTAATTTAAATACCATGAAACACAACTCGACCAGTACAACCTCGACAAGCCGACAGTGGTTGCGTGGTTTCATTCCATCTGGATTGGCTTGGTCGAGAATACCTGCAAATGTCCGTTCCTTGATTTCGACAAAGAGTCTGTTGGGCTGCACCCTGAAATTTTTTTCGGTGGGTTCAGGCACCTCGAGTGAGGTCTGTGAGTGAGTGAGTGTCTGCAGAATTTTTCCTACGATAGTCTGTCTCCGACCGAAAACTTTTTGGCTAAAGCACCGGTAGACGGTAGTCCTTCTGATGGTCCAACACTAGTAGGGAACATAATACTGCATTGCTGATTTCCCCGAAATACAGGTTCCGCGTTAGTTATACCCAGTCTGGGATGGAATTGATGAATCTAATCGGTACTGTCTACCAAAAAGCGACCACAGTGGTGTTCGCTGCAGATATTTGGGAGTTCTGGCCAGGCATAAGTGCCGATGTTGTTGAACTGGAAGATAATCTCCAGCCAGGCATAAGTTCCGCTGCCTTCGCTACTGTTGTGTTATTGTCTCTTGTTGTATTATATAGGGTGACCCATAAAAAGTAACGTTTTTAAATGGCTATAAAATAAACGGGTAAATTATTTTAAAGTATTTTTTTTCATTGAAAAGCCTCATGATTAAGCCTTCTTTTTGGAAGACCAGGACCAGCCACTTCCAGTAGGCGATCCGATCAACCCAATTTTCAGCACATTTTTGATTGTTTGTTTCTCAACCTCGTGCTATAGGTCATCAATCAAGCAAAGCATTTATCCTTGAAGGTATTTCATAAATAATAGTTCAACGCGGTTAAATTCTTTTACGTCCGATTTTTAAATTTTCGAACGAACCGTGCAGATGTTTGCCTGTTACGTTGGCTGTGTGGTACGTACCGCCGACCTGCCATATGTCATCGATATCTCCATTTTTCATTTGAGGTAGTAAAAAATCTTTCAAAATACCGCGGTAGCGGTTATTATTGACAGTTTCAAAGAAGTTTTCAGCATTTCCAATATTTTTCAATGTAAACTTAGCCATTTCTTTAACCGAAAACCTTTTACTAATAATTTGACGAACTGACAATGTAATTTAAGGTGTCAAAGTCGAAATAATAAAATAATAGGTAGTTCAAAAAGCAACCGCCAGGTGGGTGTATCATAATAGTATTTTCTGTTTATTTTGTTAATATTTTTGTTGTGTTATTTTTTTATTTATTGATTTTGTATGTTGAGTCCCATGAGTGGCGGAGAAAGGAGAGTTCGAGGTGAGCATGTAAGGCATTTCACAGTCCGCCAGAGAACGCAAAAGAGACCACGCGACAGAGACCGGAATGGCGAGCACGCGACAGAGAGCATAATAGCGAACACGCGGCAGCAACCGCTTGCAAAGAAATTTATATATTAGTGCAACTATGTGTATAAAAGCAAGAGTATGTATGTATGCAAAATTCGTGTCTATATGTATGTTACATTGTATATATGTATGTAGATACTATACACAATATTAGCGTGAGCAACTGAAAGAGAGTCAAAGAGCAAGAGAGCCATAGCATTTGTTTTTGTGTTCGCGAGCAAGATGGCCAATGTTGTTGTTGTTTTGTTTCTGTGAACGAAGCGTGCTTTGTCATCAGTGTTGCCAATTAACTTTTTCACGTCAGATCTGACGGTTTTGTAAGTCCAACAGCGGGGGTAAATTTGAAAACAGCGGGAGGCGGGAAAAATGACTTTTTTGCTTTCGTTAAGATTTCTTTCGCTTTTTTTTATTTTTTAATAAAGTTGGCAATAAATGCAGCATTTATTGTTATCGATTGCGTTAATCGATAACACTCTTGGTAAAATACATATGAAATGCACGAGTAAAAAAGTGAAAAGTGTAAAAATGCCAAAGAGAACTACAAATAAAAGTTTCGTGATGCGTGGTTGCAACACCCGGAGTTAAAAGAGTGGATACAAAAAGATCCAACCGATCCAACCCGGGTAACCCGTGTTGCCAATTTAGCTTTTCCAGCGGGAGGCGGGATACTATTGATACTAAATTAAATGAGTTGGTAGCGCGCACATTAGTGCGATAAATGAAAATATGCATTTTATCGCTTTGGTATTGTGGAAATATCGAAATAATTTAAATAATAATATTTATATTAACCTTTTAATATAAATATTTCTGAAACTTTAAGTGTGGGTCTGCGGCCGAGCAAAGCAAGGACGCAAAAGCAGGGCCTCTAGTAGTATATTAATGTATATGTGTGTTTTTTTTAAATTTTATTTGGTAATAAGAATAAGTTTAACAATTTCAACAGTGGGGTAGAAATTAAAGGAGATTATAAAAGAAACAGAGAGGAAGGAGATAAGTTTTAGCAGAATAGGGTCCGGGCCGCGGGACCGCCGGAAAGCATATCTTCGCGGACCGGATTTCGGCTACTGCCGCTTGTTACTCAGTTAAACTCCGCTGCCTCTCCCTAAGTCGCAGCTCCTTCATTATGTAGGAAACTACGTTGGAGGTGCTTATCAACACAGCTTCGTTGTGCCATCTACCATTGACTGCGCTGATCCAGCTAATCTGACATTGTGCTATTGTTGCGTGTCCGAGTATCCTGTTTAGAGTGGTGCCGCTCACTCTTTCGGCTGCCAGGAGTGGAAGAGGAATCATTCCGGGCACTACTAACGCGGCTTCTTCCGACACTGTCCGGAAGCAAGTGGCGTCATCTTGGAAGTGGCGAGCTTTGCTGCGCTTAACAGTATTCTTAAAGATACTCCTCTTTTCTTTATATGATAGAGAGAGCAACTCAAACTCAGGGGAGGTTCTGTGGCGCTGGCAGATGCGTCTTGCCGCGTGCCATCGCTGCGTGCCTGAGAGATTTCATCGTTCCACCAGGCTACTGGCCATGTCGATTGCTGCCTTTGCGAGCTTTTACCATAGATGCAACGCATGCGGTGATGATGGCATTTCTCTGCCAGCTTTGCTGTAGGTGCTCTTAGTTCCGACGTTCATTAGGCAAATGTTGAGAGACGCAAAGGTGTCTAGTAGTATACAACCTCTCGGCGATGTTTGGCTGCTTCCCCAATCCGTGGCCCAAGCGTTGAAGTCGCCTTCTTTTATGATGGGCGACTTACCGCTGGCGTCTTGGGCGATATCCTCAATTATGGCCGTGTATGCATCTATGATATACTTGGAGCTATGTAGCAGCTGTATATAAAAAATTCATCATATCTGTCTCTAACAAACCCATTTCTCGGGTACCGTTGGGTAAGCACAGCTCCAGATTGCTGCGCCGCCGTGTGAACTTTGGATCCACACACTAGAGAATTTTGAAGTATATGGCTCGCTAAGTATTGGAACGTCTATTCTATTTTTCCTCGCTGTTTTTGAGAGCAGGTCCTCGGCTGCTCTGCAATGGTTAGATTTAGTTGTAGGACCTTAACCATTTTTTGTTTCTTTGAGCGCCTTCCTGTACTTTGGGCATGAGCTATTCAGTACAGAGTGACCAGCTTGCCTTGTACCCGATTCTAGTCTTGTGCAGAGGAGACAGTTGGGTGTGTTGATGCACGTCTTAGCTGTGTGTCTAGTGCTGCCACATTTGAAACACGTATCTTTGGGGATTGGGTGGCTGCTTCTGCAGCGGGTGGACGTGTGGCCGTATCCCATGCATCGAATGCAGCTTATCGGTTCGACTTTGAGCCGAATTTGGCAAAGATTCCATCCAATACATACTTTCTTTGCTTCTGGAGGTTGGAAGCGAGACTTGGCCGCAGAGCTAGCGTCGCAGTCAGGTTGCCACCGTACGCTCTTCTCATTACTGGTGCTATCTCAACTGGGATGTCTCCTTCGAATGATGCAAATAGAACCTTATCTGCAGTTGTTGTCTCGTCAATGTTTAATACTTCAATTGAGACCGTTTCGTGAACTGCTTTGTCTGCGGCCTTTAGAGCAGTGTACAGTTGCTCAGTAGCAGGATCGGACTGTTTCTGCATTATTAGGATTATCTCTCCCTTTGCGGATTTCCCGATCCCGTGTACATTGCCCTTTAGATCTTGCAGCGTGGGCTCTTCATCCTTCATTTTGAGAACATATGTCTGGTTTTCTGCGCATCTGACTATAATTGCGTTCGGGCGATTTGAAATTTTCGGCCTAATTTTTTTTCCTAACTAAATCCGTCCTGTTCGAATTAGACCTCCGCAGAGATAAGTCGTGTCCACGCCTAGTTTCAATTTGCGCAAACATAAAACCTTATCGCAATCATCATCTCAACTTTAACAATCAAAGCAAAGCTCAAAGAGGAATATAAATTCAACATCACAACACAAAACCGTTTAACTGCTACGCACCGCTAGGATGGGGTCCCCCGGCCTCCCTTCAGAGCCAAGCGAGCGCTTGAGCCTAAGTTTCTTATCTTGAAAAGAAACGACAACACATCAATGAAAGACGTCAATCCTTTCATAGTAAAGAAATGTACAGATTACAAAAAAACTCGCGACGGAAATCTTTTGATAAAGACAAAATCTGGTGCAACATTAGAAAATTTTGTGGTCTTAACCCTCCCAAGGCATCCATGCCATACAAGAATCTCCCTCCTCAAACATGGTTATCTCACCTCAAAAAATAGCGGATCGCTTTTGTCAAAAATGGTCGTCTGATAGAGGTGCAGAAGCATCGATGCTAACATCGGTATTTTTTTTTTTTTTTTTTTACAAAATATCGATGTTTGTTTTTTAACTATCGATGTTTTTAGGTGCGCCACTGTTCAAACAGCAAGAACAGCACTGTGGTAAAATGCTAAAAACATCGGGAAACACAACTTACTTGACGGATCATATTTAAAGGATTCACCCCAGTATAAAAACGGATGAAACAGTCAGTGGATCTATGGAGTTGACCGAATTTCTAAATAGAAATACAGAATACCCATCAGATTCGACAAGAAAAGCCAAAATTGACAGAGACATCATGATTGCACGAGACGTGGAGCCATTTAGCCTCGTTGAAAGGGAAGGATTTCGTGGAGTGGTAAAAACCTTGGACCCAAAATACAAAATTCCAAGCAGGACGTATTTCCGAGATGTAATGCTTTCAAAAATGTATAACGAAATGAAGTCCTCTCTAAAATGCAAACTTGACGGGATCCAGCATGTAGGTATTACAATGGACGGATGGACTTCCCGTGCAATGAAGCATATATTACTGTTACTTGCCACTTTATCAATGCATATTTTGAGCTAGAAAAAGTCTCTATCCTCAGCAGCGTTGCAAAACCCCAATCAACACAAAAGTTCAGATTATTTTACTGAACTTCTTAGTAAATTAAAATCTGCACCATGTACCACGCGCTCGGATGCAATTTTATTGCTCCGCCAGCATTTGGAGACGGCGAATGAGCCAGAAAATGCAACCCGTTAATTTTTTGGAAGGTAAATATCTAATTTTCGTATTATGAGAAATTTAAAATAAATTTTTATAATTTTAGGAGAGTTCAAACAGTATGCCGCCTTTTAAGGAAATGGCAGCCAAATATTTTTGCGTACCTGCAACTTCGTGCGAGTCGGAAAGTGCATTTAGTAAAGCGGGCAAAATCATTTCCGATCGCCGAACGCGACCGATGTTATGATCTTATGAATAGATCACTTTCATTTATAATTTCTTTTAATTAATAATATCTTTTAATTTATAATTTCTTTTAATTTGTAATTTCTTTTAATTTATAATTTCTTTTGATTTGAAATTTCTTTTGATTTATAATGTCTTATTATTTATTATTTCTTACGACTTATAATTTCTTATTATTTTTGAAAATTTCTAAATTATTATTTGTTTTTTATTTTGAATATATGAAATATAATTTAAAAATTAATAAATGTTTTTTATTTTTACTTAACTGTAACTTTTTTACTTTAACTAAATTTAATTATATTTTAAAAATATTTATTTTTTTAGAAAACATCGGGAAAACATCGATGTAACATCGATGCTATTGCGAGAAACATCGAAACATCGATGTTGCAAACATCGCACCTCTACTATTCAATGATAAAAGAACTACCTAAGGATATACAAATTAGAGTCATTGAGTTATACAAAAACTCAGCGTTATCGTACCTGTTATAAAACCATACAAACCAAAAATTTCGGCATATAGACCAATTTCGCTCAACCCGTGTTTAGCAAAGCTGCTAGACAAAATCGTAGCTAAAAGACTTTGGTGGTTTGTAACCACAAACAAACTAATACACAATAGTGAAATCGGATTTAAGAAAGGTAAATCAGTTATGGATAGTCTTCTTTACATAGACCACCTATTAACTAAAGCTTTATCAGCAAAAAATCACATGTCAATCATATCATTAGATTTTTCGAAAGCCTTCGATAAGGTTGGCATACACGCGATAATAGATCAGCTGACGAAATGGAAATTTGGTCCAAAATGGAATTCCGCAGGGTATACCCCTTTCGGTTATGCTTTTTGTCCAGCGCCTAAATGAAATTTAGCTGTATAGAAAAACAAGGGTTGGGATAAGGATAGTGGTAAATTCAGTTGATTCCTTCCGGAGAAAGGTCTAATGGGTGGGATCTTTTAAGTCTCCTTATACTTCGGCTGTTGCCCAGTAGGTTCATCGCTAGAGTGTTTGGGTGGTTGTGCAGTTTGTCTATGTATCTGGTGCTGACTGTTTTGATGACCTTATTGACCCATGGTATGCCTAGTTCTTTGTGGATGGTCTCTTTGTCGTTGTATGGGTGAGCTCCTGAAGCCAGTCTCAAGGCCTTATTTTGGAGATGTTGTATGGCTCTACGGTTGGAGAAACTAGCAGTACCCCAGAGCTGGATACCGTAGGTCCATATTGGTTTATGATTGTTTTGTATACCAGCAACTTTAATCTGGTTTCCAGCTTTGATTGCCTGCCGATCAGCCAATAATATTGCCTAATCCGTTCTTCGACAGGTAAGACGCCTGTCGAGTGTCATCTCTAAGTATTTTGGCGTTGGTTCGACGGGTATTGGGACTCCATTTAGGGAGATAGGCGGGCAATCTCCTCTACGCAAGGAGAAGGTAGACTGTGTGGATTTGTTCTCATTGACGGTAATATTCCATCTGCGCAACCAAGGCTCGATAGTATCCAGCTGAGTCTGTATGATTTCTGAGGCGTTCATTTCTGCTTCCGCTGTTGCAATAAAGGCAGTATCGTCAGCGAAGGTTGCCACTGTAAGACGCTCGTCCGAAATGATTGGGAGGTCGGCCGTGTAAATGGTGTATAATATAGGTCCAAGAACGCTGCCCTGTGGTACTCCAGCATTGATGCTTCTTATAGAGGATTTAGCCTCACCACTTCTCACCAAGAAGGTCCTGTCCTCAAGATAGGATCGTAGTAGAGCGAAGTGCTGATGCGGCAGGCTGTTATTTATTTTTTCCAGAAGCCCTGGGTGCCAGACTCTATCAAACGCCTGTTTGACGTCCAGAAAAACAGCACAGCAGTACTTTTTTTCTTCGAAGGCGTTGAGGATGGTGTTCACTACTCGATGACATTGCTCTGGTGTGGAATGTGAGCGCCTGAAGCCAAACTGGTGATCCGGGATCAAACCAGCCTCGTCCAGTACCGGCAGCACTCGTCGCAAAAATACTCTTTCGAGTATTTTGGAGAGTACTGCCAGTAAGCTAATCGGACGGTAGTAGGCGAGATTGGCTTCAGGCTTGCCGGGCTTGGGTATGAGGATAACTTCCGCTCGTTTCCATGGTGTGGGAAAGTGACCTAACTGGAAGCAGTTGTTGAACGCTTTTACCAGCAGTTGAATAGCAGGGAGAGTCAGGAGTTTTATGGCAAGCGCTTCGATGCCGTCATTGCCAGGGGACTTCTTTGTTTTGAGGCTTTTATCTTATTTGCAACCTCCTCAACTGTAACTGGTTCTATATTTGTTTGGCTAGGATGTGATTGCTCAATTGCGCGTAGCGTGGCCTCTTTTCCTGTACGGAACACCTCATTATGGGAGTAAAAACATCATGAAGATGATCAGCAAATGCCTCCGCTCTTTCCAGATCTGTGCGCCTCCATATCCCGTTTGCTCGCTGGACTGCAACAGTTCTTTTCATTGGCCTCCTTATATGTCGGGTAACTTGCCACAGGTCATGTTGAGGGTCTCCTGGCTCGAAGTTTCCCAAGAAGTGTTCAAATGCACTCATTCTTAGCAACTGCAACTGTGCCTGCAGGTTTTTGCGGCTCTGTTCAGGGAGGCTCTTGTCCCTCAGGTTCCTGGATGCAAACCAGACTCTTTTGAGCCGTCTCTTCTCGGTCACTAGTGCTGCAATTTCAGGCGACCAGAGATGCAAGTTTCTTTGGGGAGGTTTTGGTGTAGATAGCACCCTTAGTGTAGCTATTACGGCGGCGTTGTGCATTTCCTTCGTCAGCGCTTCAATGGCGGCGTCAATTAGTTCAGGGGTGGTGAGATCTTGATCAGGGTTGACTTTCTCTGACAGCCAATCAGTATAAACATTCAGATTTGTGCCTTTTCTAAACATTTTCTGCCGTGGTGCTTTTTTTAAATACTGGGAGGTTGAGATGTAATTCCGTTGCACTATGATCGGAGAGTAGATCCGCGTTCGAGGAGCACGAGATTTTGGTGCAATCAATACCCTTGGAGAGTGCGATGTCGAGGATATCAGGATATTTCAAAGGGTCGATTGGCCAATATGTCGGTTCTCCACTAGAGTGACAGTCAATCCTTCTGCGCTGAATGCATCTAAAGAGAGCATTTCCCTTAGGGTTGTTGGGACGGCTTCCCCACCATTTATTTTTGGCGTTGAAATCTCCTGCTATGAAGAATCTCGCTCCCAAGTCATTCATTAGCATGTCGAATTGACTCTCAGTTACCTTATGTTTCGGTGGAATATAGGCCGCAGCAATTGTGATGTTTCCAGAAACGCTAGAGACGTTTACCTTGGCACACTGAACCCAGTCCGCTTCCAGAGTGGCTAGTTCATTAAATTTAATGCTTGATTTAATGATAATTGCCTATCCGCCGTGGGCACTACCACTTGGATGATTTGCGTGGATGATATTGTATCCATGTAGTTGACAGTATGATCTGCTAGAGAAGTGGGTTTCGGAGATGAGTAGGATATCGATGCAGTTTGTGTGGACAAAATGTTCCACCTCTGGCCTGCTTTTAATCAGGCCGTTAGCGTTCCAGAAGGCTATGTGCAGGCCTATATGCAAACCTTTGACAGGATGGAGGTGATCATCACCGTCATCTGCTTGAACATTTTGTCCATCATCTTTTTGAACAGACTCTCCATTCTCGTTAAGATGGCTGTGCTGCACTTGACACATCTCACTTGCAGTACCTTTGGCTATGTCCATAGCCGTGACATCGGTTAATCATAAACCTGAGCACACTGTTTGAAAAAATTTTTACATGGTGCCTAGACTTCGGAGCCCGTTTACAACTAGATAAATGTAAACACATGCATGTTTGCAACAAACAACGTTGCACCTGCGCAGTCACCTCTAGCAACTTCCCAATAACCAATTCAAATACACTTAAATTGTTAGGTATCACCTTTAATAAAAGCACAAATATAATAGCCACATAGAAGAACTTTCCTTATCAAACGCCTTGACATAATCAAGTGCCTATCGAGCATCAAGTTCAACTGCAGCACACCTACTCTAATATCAGTAATAAAATCGTAATAAAATCGACTCCCCCTTTATGGTACAGCACCATTAAGTCTTATAAAGAAAATAAACACTAAGTTAAACGCAGCAGTAAGACTTGCATTCGGTGCATTTAGAACTACCCCAACAAAAAATTTACTTTTTGAAGCAAATATCGCTCCCATTGAAAATAGAAGAAAATACCTTACAGCCAATCTTTTAAATCAATAATGTTCAGCGCAGATTCACCTCTATGTAATATTACCAAAAACTATAACCCACCCAAACCAAAAAACAATCAGTATTATACCTCACTATCACCTACGATAAATCTCTAAATGTCACATTAACATCCAAGACAACTTAAACATAAAGCCTTGCTGGGCCTTATATCCCAACACGATCAACACAACACTACGTAAATTTAACAAAGCATCAACTCCACAAGAAATTTATCCAACTCATTTTCTAGAATTTAAACACAAACATAAAGCTAATTGAAAATTTGTCTACACAGACGGTACACAAATTGACGGTTCTACAGGATATGCTGTGGCGAGAGTTTTCGGATAGTTTTCTGATACGGACGTGATCTAGAGGCACTGCGCAATATTCTAATATTACCAAAGTCAGCGTAGCCAGAACAATAAATACTCGTGCAGATCCACATAGTTGGACGTGCAGTTGTTCTGCCGCGCGTTTGAAAAACGGGTTGTGAAACGCGAATTGTAATAGATTGCAAAGCGAAAAATTTTTTTCTTTTTTTTTTTGCAAATTCATTGCTGTTGGCGGCCCAGCTGATAAAAGTCAACTGTTAGTGCTGCCAACTCATCGCTCAGGCGATCCAGACGGTGCGGCGTTGCCAGATCAACGGCGCTACCATATCTGCTCTGGAGATCAAATGGTCCCCCCATTGCCGTAGAAGTGGAAAACTTGGACAAAAACCTCCACTGCTACAGGAAACGCGATGGCAATGGACGTTATAAGCGTGCCGACGCATAAGGGTGGAGGAAAATCGCCAACTGTCTCGCCAATATGGTCTGTAGACCTAATCGCGGCGTTTAAGAACGAGGACCTGCGGAGCATACTTGCCAGGATGAGCGGCAAAATAAACGTGCTGCTTACTGCGTTCGAAACCAAGTGACATGCTACGAGGGAGACCAAGGCCGCAGTTATTGAACTCTCGGTACTAAACGATAGGGCAATTGAACTGCACGAAGGCAACGCAAAGAAGGAAGTACAAACAACGACTATCGCTACGCAGACAGAGGCGAAAAGGACTAGCAAAAAGGCCCCACCCTCAGTGCATGCGCCAAATGTGCTGCTGCTCAAGGAACAGGCGCCCAAGGTGGGTAACGGTACGGGTGGCAGCAATCCTGAGGGAAAGGCAAAACCCAGGACAGAGGTACCAAAGCCGGTAAGTTATGCCTCTGTCATCAAAGATGCTAGCTCGGCAGAAGAGTGGTCTAAAGTAAAGCCTAGGCGCCTTCGGAAAAAGCCAGAGGCTTTAGTACTGACGAAGACGGGTGAGGCTTCCTACGCAAAGATGCTCCGCAAACTAAAAGCGTACCCGAGCCTGAGCGAACTGGGCAAACATGTTCGCAAAATACGCAGAACACAGTAAGGAGAGCTGCTGCTGGAAGTAGAGGGGAAAGCCTCTGAAAGCGTTCCCAAGTTTAAAAAGGAGCTAGAAGCGACGCTCAAGGAGATGGCGTCAGTGCGTACGGGTGTACACAAAATAGCGCTATCGTGTAGTGGATTAGACGAGGCTACGACAGCAGCGGAGCTCCACAGCTGTCTGATGAGCCAATTCCAGGGCATCCAGCTAAACCCAGAGGACGTCAAGAGTCTTCGCAGAATGCGTGACGGGACTCAGATTTCGTCAGTACTACTGAACGCGCACGATGCGTATGAGGTCCTTAAACAGGGCACGGTAATCGTTGGATGGTCAAGGTGTCGCATCATTCAGGACGTCCGTCCCACGAGATGCTACAGGTGCCTGAGCTACGGTCACCGAGCAACGACATGCAAGGAGATCGGTAGGACAGATTGCTGTCTGCGATGCGGCGAGCGAGGGCACAAGGCAAAGGGGTGTGCTGCTCCACCAAAATGCCTCATTTGCAGCAGTGAGGTGGATAGAAACCACCCGACGGGCAGTTTTGCGTGCCCGACCTACAGAGCGTGCCTAAAAGAAGCTAAGAACAATCATAATGCAGGACGCAATTAAGTTCAGCCAGCTAAATGTGAAATGTGAAATGTGCTCAGAGTCTCCTGTCTCAGACCGCGGTGGAGCGCAACATAGACATCATGCTCCTGAGCGAACCCTACTCACCTCATGGAGGAAATCCCTCCTCAATGATCATTGACGAGACAGGCAACGCAGCTATCAAATGCTGCAGCGCTCTACACGTCCAGGAACTAGCTGCCTCGCCCATGCGAGGAATTGCATATGCAAAGATAAAGGGGCTGTGCATAGTTGCTATGCCCCGCCTAGCGACAGCCCGGACCAGTTTGAGGAGATGCTAGAGCTGATGGTGAGCCATGCGAGAGAGCAAAGCCCGAAGATTATTGCTGGAGACTTCAATGCCTGGGCAGTAGAATGGGGAAGCAGCATATCCAATCCAAGAGGCCGAGCGGTAGTAGACGCTATGGAAACGCTAGACCTGACACTGCTGAACGATGGCCGTAAGCCAACGTTCGATAATGGCAGGGGATCAAGTCTTTTATCGATATAACCTTTACAAGCAGAGGGCTAGTGACTAACACCAACTCTAGCTGGATGGTCCATGACGCTGTAAAGCTAAGCGACCACGCAATGATTTCCTTCAGCCTCTCTCCGGTGGCCACGTCTTGGAGACGGCAGAGAAGAACAGTCGGGCAAGCATGGGACACTAGAAAGATGGATGAAGACATGCTAGCACACCAAGTCGAGTCCCTGGAAATCTCAAATGGTCACGCAGAGACAATGGCGGCTGATCTCATGAAGAAGCTTACAGCAACGTGCGACGCTATCATGCCAAGGAGAACTAAGACGCAGCGCAAGCCACCGGTATACTGGTGGAGCACCACCTTAAATCAACTACGGTCTGAATGCCTTAGGGCAAGGAGAAAGGCGCAACGAGCCAGAGGGAGCACCCATCATACGGAACTCATGGAGGAGTTCAGAAGCAAACGCTCACAGTTCAAGCACGGCATATCGGCGGCCAAGTCGCGTGCCTATAGTGAACTGCTAGATAGCGTAGACACAGATACCTGGGGTATGGCATATAAGCTCGTATCCAATAAACTAAGAAAGAGAGAGGCAACGCCATCTGACCCTGATGTCCTGACGAGCATTGTAGCGGAATTATTCCCAACGCAGACCACTTCATGGCGGCCAGCAGCAGTAGCCCCTCCCCCTGATTTCCCGCGCGTCACGGAAATGGAAGTTGTCGAGGCAGCCAAGCGAATCAAGCCCAATAAAGCTCCTGGCATAGACGGAATTCCTGGTGCAGTGGTCAAGGCTGTGGCGCTGACTAGACCTGGCATCTTCAGGGACACGTTCCAGCAGTGTCTCACGGACGGGGTCTTTCCAATGAGGTGGAAAAGCCAGAAGTTGGTGCTGATACCGAAAGGCAAAGGACAGCACAGCCGCAAACAGCTATCGTCCATTATGCCTGCTGGATATTGTGGGTAAATTACTGGAGCGAATTCTATACTCCCGTATAGAGGCAATCACCGAGAGTATCAACGGCTTACGTAATCAGCAGTATGGCTTCCGGAAAGGAAAAAGCACCCTGGACGGACTCATGGCAGTGAGGAACATTGCCAAAAATGCCCTCGATGGTGATAGATGGTTGGGAGGATCGAAGGAGTACTGTGCAATCGTCACGCTGGACGTTAAAAATGCTTTCAACACCGCTAGATGGCCCGTAATCCTCGGCGCCATGCACAGAATGGGTATCCCGGAGTACCTGAGGATCATCGTTGGCAGCTACTTCACAAACCGCGTGCTCTGGTACGACACGGAGGCTGGCCCAAAAAATTACCATGTGTCGGCAGGAGTTCCCCAAGGATCGGTGCTTGGACCGATTTGCGGACGACGTGGATAACTGCCGGATTCGCGAAAACTATAGCAGACCTCCAGAATCATTGCAACGCGACAATTACTGCGGCCACTGACTGGCTCGAGAAAGCCGGCCTAACAATTGCGGCTCACAAGACCGAGGCTTTACTCCTTAGCAGTAGGAAAAAGGTGGAGAGAATGCTTGTTTCGGTCAACGGAACACAGGTGGCCTCTCAAGAGTCCCTGAAATATTTGGGTGTGCTGATGGACCACAGGCTATCATTCAAGGACCACGCCAGGTACGCAAGCAGGAAGGCAGCAATCACCTACTGCTAATATGTCTAGATTGATGCCTAACATAGGAGGCCCCAGATACCCGGCCAGGAAACTCCTAGTGGCGGTAGCTAAGGCAACACTGCTATATGCCGCACCAATCTGGAGCAGCGCCACCAGTAAACATTCATACATGGCAGGAGCTCGCTCTGTAGTACGGTCTATGGCCCTTAGACTGATTAGAGGCTTCAGGACGGTATCCGAGGACGCAGCTCTAGCCCTGGCAGGCATGCCACCAATCGACCTCGAGATCAGGGCTCTCTGCCAAATTCGGGAAGGCGCCACTCGTCTAGAGGCTCACGAGCGGATGATGGAAGAGTGGCAGAGCAGATGGCAAATGTCGCAACGGGGGGAGGTGGTCCCACCAGCTCATCCCCGAGCTAGCAGAGTGGAGAAAATGCCAACACAAAAGCTTGGACTACCACCTAACCCAGTTCGTTACGGACCATGGCTGCTTCCGGTCCTATCTACACCGGTTCCGCCACGTAGAATCAGCCCAATGCCTCTACTGTCCCGATGCGGTGGAATCAGCAGAGCATGTGCTTATGAGCTGCTCTAGGTTTACGGAAGAGAGAGAGCAGTTAAGACCGCTGACTGGAGATCCACTCAACCCAAGTGGCCTGCTCGCGGCTATGCTGGCAAACAGCGATGCATGGGAGCGGGGGCACAGGATCATCACTAGCATGATGAAACGAGTCCGAGCTGACGAGATGGCCAACAGAGCTGGAGGCTAAAGCAGCAGTTCCCGTGTGGTGGCGGGTGAAGAATACCACCTCAGCGTTCCCGGTTTGTCGTAAAAGGTGACTAAAGGGTGGAAGGACTGGCCTCGTGGCCAACATCTAAGGAAGGGAGTGCGAGTGGCCTCACATCCTGCTCATCGAAGTCATACCTTGACTGGCAGTCCCGGTGAGCGAGTAAAGGACAGCAGAGCGTACGGAGGTTTTCCTTATTTCTTGTTTAGATTTAATAATGTGCAATAATTTTTTAAGACCAAAATAAGAAATAAAAATAAACCTTCCTATTTGAAAAAAAAAAAAAAACAGGATTTGCTGTAACTACAGACAACGAAATTATTAAAATAGGCCTTCTACCACCATATTTAACTGTCTTCTCTTCGGAAATCATAGTAATACACAAGGCTATATCGGTTTTAAAATCTGAGAGCGGCAAATTTATAATCTTCTCTGATTCTCTTTCAGCGCTTAACGCAGTAATAAATATGAGCAACAATACATACTACGTCTCAGAAATAAGAAACCTGCTTATAAGACAATTTCCAAAAATTACTCTGTTATGGATCCCTGTACACATAAACATAAAAGGCAATGAGTTTGCAGACAAATCAGCCAGGGGAGCTAGATTCTACCCACTCACTTATACAATAAATAATAACAGCAGCGACTTAAAACGACTGATTAAAAAATCTTCTCTCATTGACTCATCAAACTCCTTCTCAGATACATCCAACTGGTACCAGCAAAAAACCCTACCAAAACTAATATAAAAACTATCTGAGTAAATTGCCACGAGGTGGGTCACGCGTTGATGAAACTAAAATCTTACGGCTGCGTCTGGGCCACACCAGAATTACCCACTTACACCTAATTGATAAACAGTCCCACCCTGTTGTCCCTTTTGCAACTCAAATACCAATATAACCATAGAACACCTCCTAAATAATTGCAACAATTTCAACCAAGCTAGATCCAAATACTTCAACCATGTCCCACCGCTTTCCCTTTTAACCGAGATAAATTCTGACAATATGACCACACTCCTAAACTATCTTAAAAACTGCAACCTGTATCACAAAATATAAAAAAAGAAAATAAATAAATATAAGTATATATATATACACATATGTAAATAATGTAAATAACAGAAATGTACCTCACTTGTTAAAATTGTTATTCCTTTCTTAATGTAAACTTACATATAAGTATAAAATAATGTATTGTTATAACATAAGTCAATCTCCGTTTATACAATTTTGCTATTTGCAATAGCATCCCAACTACTTTTAATATATAAATAAATAAATCCTCCGTCCAGCCATTTCCTGTATTCTGGGGGGGGCTTTGATGCCTGTTGCTGCTCTAGATGGTTTTCCTGTTCGCTCATCATTGGTGTTAATTTGGTGGCGTTTGCAGGCTTCTGTTGAAGTTTCTTCTTGGATGCCACCGATGTGACGTCTGGTTTGTCCTGATTCGGCTTTGTTCGGGGGTTGCGGGGGCCATGCCAATATGTTTAACGGCCTTGGGCGAAGATTGCGTTTCTGCGTTATTCCGTCTAACGCCTGTTGCTCTTACAACTTGCGAATTCTGCACTGATGTGGGATCTTGCTTTAGTGAGGCTATGAGCTCCAAAGCCTCCGACAAACGGGCTGTGGTGTTCATTAGCTGGTTGTGGACAGAACCATGCAGCTCTCTTAGCCTATAGCGCATGTTCTTCGTGGCCAGGTTGATGTGCCGTATAGCTGGCTGCTTCTCACCGTAGGTGTAAATGAGCTCTTCTAGAATTAAGCCCATTTCCTTTACTTCTTTACCGTTGTTTTTTGTCTCCTTAGGTAGCATGTTTCTTGACTTATTTGATGGGCTATCGGGATGCTTAAGTCTCTTGGAAGTCTCAGAGCCCACGACTTCTACTGTATAATGGGCTGCTCGGGGTATCGGCCTGGCGGTAGCCGAACTGCTTGCATCTACTGCAGTGGCCATAGGTGTAAACGTAAAGTTCTTTTTGAACGGGTCACGGTCTTCGATAGCCTACAGTCCCCTACTGTGTTGACTGGTTGATAGCCGTAACAGTATCTGGTAATGTAACTGGGAGATCGGTGCGAATTTTGAAGCTCGCGCTTAACTTGAATTTGATCGGTCGGTCTGGTAGCACTATATTGGGCAGTTTGAAAACTTGCACGCAGAATAAGCAAGCTGGCGGGTTGGGTGATCCCAGCTGTCTGGCAACTCTACACGCGGTGGGCAACACTGCGCGATCAGCTGGTTTTAGCCAGCAATAAGCAACAACAGTTGCAGCAAATGTTCAATTGAGTGGAAAGTGCGTTTTTCCCCCCTTTTTTTCGGCTGCACTACCACAAGGAAATTGATGGCGCCAAAGAGAAAAAAGAAAGGGACGACTTTCCCCTTCCCCTCCTTTCCTGAACGGGACGTTGCGGATTTTGACTTGTGACGGCTTGGCGAGAACTCTGCGGGGCCGGGTAACATAGGCTGTACGTAGTAGCGCCACGCGGGGTTTCGCTGATCAGTACTCCTCAAATTTGTTGGTTTGGAGAACGGGTTTTCAATCTCAAAAACGGTGCAGCGAAAAAAACACAACCTCACATGGTAAAAATCACTACTGTGTGTCTATGTATACTCGTGTATGTATGTATATGAATGTGTCATATCGTTGTGGCCATCCAGGTCTTCCGCTTCCGCGTTCCGACCACGGTTAGTATATTTTGTGGGCAGCGGCATTGTGCAACCTTTCGGATCTTGATTCTCGAATGTCCCTGCTCGTTATTTTTGAATCATCAAGCATTGCTATATTCTTCATTTTACATACGCAACCGAATTCGTTACGAAACAAGCATTTGTCTCACTCTAACGCACGGCCGCCCCAAGACTATGTAAAACTGAACAAAATCTGTTGAACTTGCAGTAGCGGAGCCCAGCCATGGCCAAACCACCAGTCCTAGAGACTTGAAGTTTTTTTTAAAAAATCAGAATAATTTTTTCCAGATTCGTATGGGTATTTTTATTTTTTCACTCCACCTGCAACATTAAAAAACATTTAATTTAATTGCATTAATTGCACGCTCGCTAAGCAAGCATTGAAAACGTTTAATGCGTGTGTACATACACAATTTTAGCGTGAGCAACTGAAAGAGAGCCAGAGAACAACAGTTAGTTTTTATTTATAAAACAGCCCATTACACTTTTATATAGCCTTTATTTATGAAGTTGTTAAATTTACGGTGTTTTACCTTCAAAAATATTGAAGGCAATAACGTTTTAAGCGTAAAGGGTATTTCATAGTAATAGGCATTTTCTTAGACACTTTTGGTTGTATGAAATTAACTGTCTGTGGGTTATTTGCTCACTAATCTAT
>JAEIFG010000892.1:0-65781 GCA_018901795.1 Drosophila sp. st01m | reverse complement strand
GCAAAGATGAACAGACTGGCTGAAGAAATAACGCGGAAATTGCCTTGGCGGATAAGAGAGCCAAAGCTTTAATCGATTACTACTTCGATACAGCGATGGAAGGAATCAACAGGCTATCCGACCGATGCGTAAGCCACGCTCGCTGGACTGGTTAGGGACGGCTTGGAAATGGATAGCTGGATCGTCCAGATGCTGCTGACTGGAACGCCGTCTTGACCCGCACAAGGGGTCGCATCGAAGAACAGCGACCAGCAGTTAAGAATAAACGCACGTTTGTTCGACGCAACGCACGAATCGATCGAACAATTGAACAACGTCATCGCAAAAGTAAATGCGGTGGATGGCGACCTGTACACAACTACGGCAGTGCTACACAAGGCTATCATTCTGGCTAACCAGATTTCGGAAGTCATCAGAGCCTGCCAATTGGCCAGGACTGGCATCGTTGACTCAAATTTGCTTGATCATTGCGAAAGTGGACAACTTGCCATACAGGAATGCGATCGAAGCCATCGAGTCCCCGCCCATCCATTATAACCAACGGAACCGCTATTGATATTTAGCATTAAGGTTGGACAGTCGAGACTATGTGATGTTAGACAACCGAGACATAACGGTCGACGGATCTGCGGGACGCAGATCTTGAGGTGGGGGAAAGGAGTTAACACCAGCTATACGCTCTCCTCCTTTTTTTTTTTTTATTCCCAAAACCCTTTATTCCCTATAAACCTAAAAACAAAAAGTAAACAACACTAATTTTTAAGGATTTCCGGGAAGGAGATTTTGAGGTGGGGGAGGAGTTAAAACAAGTTATAGCTCTCCTTAGCCCCGCACACCTCATAGCTGCAACTACAGCAGAATACGACCAACGTTTGTGAAGTTGCTGGGCCAGCGCTGTCAACATTGCAATACTCACCGCCACTGCCGCCCCGCGTCAGCGCCAGCACAGCTCCGACGTTCCGCTTTGTCAGCGGAATAGGACCAACGTTTGTGAAGTTGCTGGGCCAGCGCTGTCAGTGCTGCAACGATGACCGCAACGGCGGGAGTCACGTTGCGCGTGGTCAGCACTTATGCTGTGTGAGTCAACGGGTATTCTATCTGGAGCCGCGACATCCAGCGAAACCAAGAACTCAACGTTAAAACAATATCATTAACAATTATTAACTAATAAAATCAGAACTAGTACTACAAGAAAACAAACGTCTATGGATTTATTTGTTAGGTAAAGTTAAAGTCGTCTATGGATTTATTTGTTAGGTAAAGTTAAGGTTTAACCAAGTGTCGTGATGACGACACTTAACTTTCATGACAAAGACAACATCCCAATGGATGTGCAAAATTGCAACCAAGAAGGAATCGAGTTGATATATTCATCAATCAAGTATTTATAAAAACTCCCTTAACAAATTGCTGAAATCTAGAAATTCTCACTTCTCACTTTTCACTATGCCACCAAATTACGTTTTTAATATGTCTTATATATAAAACTAATTAATTATAAGCAATATACAATGGTCACAACTTCTGAATAGACAATCAAAACAACTAAATCATTTACTCATCAAATTGAGAAAATAATCTAAAATTGTGTTTAAATTACCGCACCTTAGCAAGTGCATCTAAATACAGCCATAATCTTTATTTCACTGTTAAAACAGGCTTGATAACTAACGTATTAACGCATTATCTTCACAGAGATCCTTGCAGGATCTCTCCGAAGAACTGAATTCATTTATCATTAAAAAGAAACTGCTACAAAACTTATTCAACTCGAGCTCACAAACTTGAGGCGCCTTTATCAACACAGATGCATAAAAAACAACGCAATCTTTTAGTCTTGGCTAAAATTGCTTGCAGTTTTTCACATCTAACGCTTTCGCTTGCACACAGTGATCAGCGGTGATCAGTTGTTTTCCATTAATTTGTTTGCTGTCTATTCATATCACTTCACCGTCCCAATTGACAAAAACAACAAAATTATGAGTTTATTTAAATATTTCATTTGAACTCATCAAACTTGCTATGATTTCTAGCAAGTAAATCTTAAACTAGAGGTCCCGCTTTTGCGTCCTAGCTTTGCTCGGACGCACACCCACACTAAAAGTTTCAGAAATATTTATATTAAAAGGTTAATATAAATATTATTATTTAAATTATTTCGATATTTCCACAATACCAAAGCGTAAAAATGCATATTTCCAATTATCGCACTAATGTGCGCGCTGCCAACTCATTCAATTCAGTATCAACACGAATGTCTCATATGTAAAATCGAGATAATTTAAGCAGCCCTTTATTTTGTATGTATGAAAAACAGTGTTGCAAACATTTTTCAGGAAGAAGCCGCCAGATTGGACAAAAATAAAAGCGAAAAAAGCTAATAAATAAAAAAAGTGAAAACATCTTAGCGCAAGCAAAAAAGGCATTTTTCCCGCTTTCCGCTGCTTTAAAATTTTCCTCCGCTGTTGGACTTCCAAAACCGTCAGATCTGATGGTAAAACGCTAGCGAAACAAAAAAACAAATGCCATGGCTCTCTTTCAGTTGCTCGCGCTAATATTGTGTATGTATGTATTGAACGTTTTCAATGCTTGCTTAGCGAGCTTGCATTTAATGCCTTTTAAATAATATTTTTTATTTTTTAAAATATGTTGCAGGTGGAATTAGAAAATTAAAATACCCATACGAATCTGGAAATTTTTTTCTGATTTTTTTAAAAAAACTTCAAGTCTCTAGGACTTGTGGTTTGGCCATGGCTGTGATATATCAGTCAGTCAGTCAGTGAGGACAAGGCATTTATATATATAGATAATCTAAAGATTCCGTTTTTTACACCGTTTAAATTAATCATACTTTCTACATACTTTGCAGCAATGTGTATCTAAAATACAGTTTCAATCTCTATCACTCTCACTCTGTCTGACGAACAGTCGTTTTCTCACAAAAACTGTCTGTCTTCTATCCATGCCCCTCAAATCGTTACTCGTGTGCACGCTCGCCCCCTCACAAACTTTGTCATCAAACTGAAATTGAAATTGTCTGCCGTCTATCATCCATTAATGTCTCTCAAATCGGTACTCGTGTGCACGCTTCGCCAGCACGCTCGTCCATATACTTTTATCAAACTGAAAATTGAAATTCCCAGAAACTTCAATACTTCACCTGGGACTTTATTATTTCATTCATATCAATTTTTCATTTTACTATCTCTGTCTTATTACAATTTCTTGGTTTTATTATGATTTGCCTGTCAATAAACTCGGTTACCACTGCAGTGCACTGGAGGTTTACGACAATAATTGTGCTACCCTATACGCCACATCTTTCTACTAACCAAATATTAACCAACATCTCATTTCCCTCACTCTATCTACTAACAACACGTAAAGTGCAACATTGGCGCATATGCAGATTTGCATACGTGCATATTCGCATGCACTCCCTTCTGATCGTCAGGTTGGGCGTAGAGGTCCACATTGGCGTTCACTAATGGTTCCTATGCAGCGATCTCCGTCCAGACTATAAAGGGCAATTGTGTAGGAGAGCAGCAGCATCTATGCGGTGTGCTGCCACGTTTGCCTCCCTCTATCTATCTTTCCATAATGTGCACTCGATTGAAACTGATTCCAGGGGTGGTGCAAGATTTTCACGGAATAGTTTGAGTCTCTGTCGCGATTCCGCGAATCTAATACCTGTGTGGTCCTTGATTCGAGGACCGCTGGCTGCGCGCATCGATAAGGACAATAAAAGACAACTGTTTTCCCGCTCTCTCCCCTCTCGGCACACAGTCGATTGATTTCGATAGCCCGTGTCGGTCGGAGTATGTCCTGTACCGATCGACTGCGTGGGGTTGCGGTTGTAAAGTTGCCGAACCTCTTGCTAATACCACAAACTTCTCACCCGCACATTACAGCACTCTACTCTTTTGGTTACGGCAGCAGGGGAAGATTCTGCAACTGTCCCATGCATTATCCCCCCCTGTCCGCCCAGTTGTAGCGAACATCATCAAAGATACATCTGAACTAGAGGCGTGCCTGCGGCACGGGCATGTATGCGATCGCCTGCCTTTTGGCCGCTCACCGACTCATCCGTTCATGCATTCTCCCCCCTCGCTTTCTCGCTCGCCCCACACTTGCACTTACACTGTCTGCTGATGCCAACACCAATCGTTCATTAGCGTATGGTGAATGGCGTTGGTGGCAATGGCGGTAACAGCGCGTTAGTGAAGGGTGGGTGTGTGAGGGAGTGGCGTTGTTTGCGCAGGTCGACTCGGTTGCGGCCGGGCAGACAAGTGCAGTGCGAGTCGTGGAGTGGCTTGCAAACACTCTGCGCGTATCTATGTTTCGTGTGTCTAAAACTAATGCATGCACGGTGCACTGCGGTGCGGCAGTGCGATCGAGGAAGGGAGGAGGAGGGGAGGAAGAGAAGATGTACACTCCACAATTGAAAGTCAAGTGTATAATGTACAATTGCCCCCTTTTGTTTTGCTATAGTTTTTCTCTGGCTGCCATTCAATCATTTCATTATCAGATATCAGCATGTCAATACGACATACATCATACAAGCACAAAATCGCAAAATAATAAACTGTCATTCCTTACACCAAAAATTGTACCAAATTTGTACAAATTGTATTGTTCACATTTCAAGTCATATCCATCATTACATTCATTTACATGCCAATACGGCAATGGCAATTTTAATAATGTAAAGTATAATAACTAACACATGCAACATCAAACACAATCATACATACAATTACTAATTCAACTGTCATTTCAGCAGCAACATTATTCATATTTAATTTCATTTTATATATTTCCCCACCCAATACACACTCTGTCGGATATGCGGTCAGTTTCAACTCAGTTTCACTCAAAATGACTCAATTTGATTTAATTCGAAAAATAATGATTGCCGGCGCACAAAGAGAAGACGGTCTCTCGATCGTTCGAACACGTTAACATGCCAACATACTAGCTGTCTCACTCACACTCTCACTTTGGCACTGCATTCGCGGTCACACTGCTGGGTCATTGCTATACAATAATGAGTCGAATGGACTGTGCACTTTTTCGATGGTCATAGTTTGGCCAAATTGAGAGCTGTGAGTTGGATCAGTAGAGAGAAGCTGCACATCGGGAACGGGATTACTACATTTTGTCGTGTCAAAGTGACATGTTGCAGTCGCGCATCAAAAACGGACAATAAAACTTGTGAAAATTGTAAAATCAAAAATTCAAACTGTAAATCAACATAAATAAAATACATATAATTACAACTAAATTCAACTAAACATATATTAAAAAGATTAGATAACAAATTAATAAATTAAAAAGCATTTAAATTTATAAAATATTGCTTTCTTGCTTCGGCTGCTGGCTTTCCCGCTGCACACAACTGCAGCGTTGAGAGTTAAGGATTTTATATATCACTGCAGTTGAGTTGAGGATTTTATAAATCTTTGTCTAATCCCTTGATGTCCATTGCGTATGTACAATTTTCACGATATTTTCAGTCCGATTCCCCATAAATTTTACATGTGCACTTCTAAATAATGCAATTTCCGCCATATTATATACAATACATTTTATACAATTAACATATTTATATTCTACATATTTTATATATACACTATAGGGTCCGCTTTTGCGTCCACGCTTTGCTTGGACGCAGACCCACACTTAAACTTTTAGAAATATCTTAATTAAAAAATGATCAAAGGCTAATAAATATATGATAGACAAAATAACGCGGCTTCAAACAAAATAAAACAAAAAAGATTAGAAAGTGTAATAAAATACAAATTATTTAAACAGTAAATATTGCAAAAATTTGATAAATCAAAGCCAGGTGGCAACGTTTCGATGCTCTTTCTCACAGTAATCGATGAAACGATGAAAAGGTGTATTCGTTAATTGTATTAATTTTAAATTGGAAAAACAATAACCTAGCTTACACTACATTTTACAGAAATATTTTGGTTGATACTGCATTTTTGCATTTATCGTCATTCTTCAACATAAACCCATAATTCGGCACGGATCGGCAAATAGAACATTTGCTGACATGCATTTTTAATTAAATTTAAATTAATATTTTTATTTTCAAAATAAATTGCAGATGAAAATTTAAAAAAGGGCTTCTATCTTGATCTTATATGCACTGGCAGGGCAGTCATCTTGGTCCACTTCTTTTTACGTTATTTATTAACGATCTTCCATCGGTTCTATCTCACTCTGATGCACTCATGTATGCGGATGACGTCAATTTTTTTTTAACTTATAGTGACCCTCTCTCTGATAGGTTATTGCAAGCGGATTTAAATGTTATGTTTCTTCGGTGTCAAACCAATTTACTTAACATTACCAAATGTAAAGTAATGAGTTATTTTTTTATAGAACTCTTCGCCATATCTGTCACTACTCACTTAATGGCATTATTTTGGATTGCGTTAATGATACCGAAAGCTCAGTAAATGATTTAGGTATAATCCTGGATCATAACCTGAATTTAATAAACATATTGATGTGTCGGTCAATAAAGCAATGGGAGTTCTTGGGTTTATTAAGCGTTGGTCCAAGAAATTTGATGATCCTTATATTACTAGACTTTTATATACATCTCTTGTTCGTCCGATTCTTGAATATGGGACATGGATTTGGTCCCCTCAATACGAATCAATACGAGTCACATGCGACTTGAGCTGAACTCAAAATCCCATTTTCTTCTTACTCTAGTAGACTTCGCTTAATTTATCTCTCTGCTCTCACTAATCATAAATTACTACGGGGTCAAGTTGACTCAGTTAGTTTATTGGACGAATAACTTTTAACATACCTTCTAAACCTACTCGTAACTTTAACCCCTTATATCTTCAGCATTGCACCACTGGCTGGGCTTTGCATGAACCTTTTCGTATTATGTGTGCTGACTATAACAATCTGTACCGTACGATTAGTTTGGAGTGTGCTTCACTAACTAATAAGACCTCTCTATTATTATATCTTACTAATCTAACAAACTAATATTTCTCTAATTCTACCTTGGTCTGATTGGGTTTTTCTGGGTTTTCCCCAATCCTTGCAACAAATGTTGGACCAATTGGTTTATCTTTTTTAATTTTTTATGTACCCCCAGAATATAATATAATATTGTATATTTTAAATTAAAATTTATTTTATAAAAATAATTTTACTTAATATTAATAAATATTATGTTTTTAATGTAAATATAAATTTTAAATGTCGGCTGCTTATAGCCAGCCAATTAAATTAAAAAAATGTATAAAATGTGCGCGTTGCCAATTCAACACGAATGTGAGTTGAGTAAATGTATGTATGTATGACAAAGAACGCAATAAAAATCACTTATTCGTTCATAGGAACAAAACAACAAAAATATTCGCGACTTTGCTCGCACTATGCAAAAGCGAACACAAAAACAAATGCCATGGCTCTGTCGAGTCTAACTCTTGCTCTCTGGCTCTCTTTAAGTTGCTCACGCTAAAATTGTGTATGTATGCGTACACACGCATTGAACGTTTTCAATGCTTGCTTAGCGGGCTTGCATTTAATGCAATTTAATTAAATGTTTTTTATTTTTTAAAATAGGTTGCAAGTGGAATTAAAAAATAAAAATACTCATACGAATCTGGATTTTTTTTTCTGATTTTAAAAAAAGACTTCAAGTCTCTAGGACTTGTCGTTTGGCCATGGTTGTGATATATCAGTCAGTCAGTCAGTAGAGGACAAAGCATTTTATATATATAGATACATATTTTATATATTTTTTATTTTACATTTTACAGTTTACTTTACATTTTCATTTTTTGCAGCATACAACTCCATATATTCCGACACATATGCCCATATTTGTGCCTGCTCGTGCTCTTTAACCTCCAAATTGGAGGCATAAGCACATGGTCATGTCGGAATATTCTAGCAAGCAATAGAAAAGCATACTATTCTGCGTCGCAATATCCATAAAAGCTCCGTTAGGTTATACGACTTGTCGAAATGGTCTAGCAGCAAACGCACATTTTCTAATTTGCTATGCTGATCATAAAGTTCCGCTAAGTCATAAGATATGTGCTTTAGACATTCTCGAATGATCTTGTCCGTTCCTGTATCCTCACATTCAGAAATGCGCAAGTACAGTCACTTGGCTTCCATCAAAATGTATTGGTTTTTGTCACATTTTAACTTAGAATTTGCCGTTGCATTTTTTTTGCATTTGCCTTTGCATTTGTCTATGCTTACAAAGATCAAAAAGAAACATGCAAATGCAAGGTAGACAAGAGCTAAAAATGCGCACACTTAATGTGCACTATGCATAAAATGTCTCCTACTCCCTTCCTCACATAGCCTCTTTGAGCTCTCGTCACCATATAGTGCGTCAAAGCATATTAAAAATATAGCAGGGCTTTTATCTCCATCATGCCATGCCTTGCCTTTGACATACATATTTACTCATCACTCAGAATGCGTGTGTACAGTCACCTAGTGTAACAACCCCAAGATTTCTCCGCTCCAAATAATAACACGATTCGTATTTCGATTAACATAATTACTTATTTATTTGTAAGAGACCGTGCCCGACACTGTCGACTCACTCACGGTGTATCAATCACTGCCACTCTCTGCTACTCTCAACTTCTATGCTCTTTCTTGAGCATCGGCGCTGACGTCGCTGCCGCTGCTCTTATCGTCTGATTCCCACATCCCTTCTTTTTTTACCAGTTTCAGCTTCAATCCCTGGGTCGTGGTTGGTACTTCCATCTTAGAGGCCTGTGCCGGTTGGAGGCTACCTCGCTCCGCATTGAACAATTCTTCTGGGATGGTCATCGAGTGCTCTGAAAGAGAACCAAGTGCGGTGTTGTCGCATGACGGCCTTATCGTTGGTATTTTCTTCAGGTGACTAACGTTTCGACTCAAAACCTGACCATTTGCTGAAACCATAACTATGTTGCCCTTTCTTTCTATAACCTCGTATTCAGTGGGGTCAAAAGTTGGTGTCAGTTTGTGTGGAAATACAACATTTTTAACTAAGACCTTGTCTCCTACTCCAATGTCATTTTCCCTCGCTCCTCTCCTTTTATCAGCTGTTTCCTTCCCCTTTTGTTTAGCAATTATATCGCAGTCGCGTTCCACGGAATCCAGCGTCTCGCCTCCTAAGTCTTGAATCCCTGGCATCTTATCTCGGATTACCCTATTAAACATTAATTGCGTAGGAGCAGTGCCTGTGGTACTATGTGGGGTAACATTATGCATTAGTACAAACTTTTGTATCTCATCTTTAAAGTTGTTTTTGTTCTCATAAGCTATCTTCAACCTCTTTACAAGTGATCTATTCATGTTTTCTACCTCCCCCGTTAGCTTGGGGCCAGTACGGCGGAGTTCTCACTTGCTTTATTCCGCAAATCTTGCAATATTCTTTAAACTCGTTACTGACGTACTGTCGTCCATTGTCCGTACGTAGGTGCTTTGGGAAACCAAGTCTACAGAAAATATCTTTCATAGCATCAATAATATTGGCCGAAGTTATAGTGCGTAGGAATTTGAATTCCATGTATCGAGAGTAATAGTCGATGAAGACAAGCAGAAACTCGCCGTTTGGCAATGGGCCCAACAAATCAGAAGCTACGCAAATCCACGGGCCTGTTGGAAATGGAGTTCTGTTCATCGGTGCGGGATTGTTTGGTTGCGATACCAAAAGGCACTCTCTACAGGACTTCACGAAATTTTCAGCTTCGCGATCTATGCCCGGCCACCATACCTTAGAGCGCAATCGGCGCTTCATTGCAGATTCGCCAGGGTGGCCTTCATGGGCTATATCCAGTACCTTCTGCCTAAGGGTAGTTGGAATAATAATCCGGTCTCCTCGTAGTAGAATATTGCCAATTGTGGACAACTCAAAACGAAAGGGGTAAAGATGACTTGAGGTGGCGGAGCTCCACGAGTTATCACTTAGGCAAGTAATGGCATCTACGATATCTTCGTCCACGATACTTTTTCGGCTATTTCAGAGATGCTCATTGATGCTGGAATTGAGTTTTCCAGTACGCGGAGAACGCTATTTTCGGTTCTTGCCTCATAATCTTTTGTCGGCGAAATGTTGCATAGCCGGGACAAAACGTCGGAAATATTTTCTTTTCCAGCCTTGTAAATTACTTTAAATTTGAACGCTTGTAGGCGAAGTAGCCACCTCTCAATGCGGGCTGGTGGCTTTGAGGTCGGTTTAAATATTGCCTCGAGTGGCTTATGGTCAGTTACTAATTCAAACTCTAGTCCTGCTAAATAATAGTAGAACTTTTCTACGGCCCATACCAGAGCCAGGCTCTCTTTTTCGGTCTGTGAGTACCGTTTCTCTACGTCTGACAAGCTTCGACTTGCAAAAGATATTATTAAAGGCTGACAGCTTCCTGTAAACTGTAGCAGTACCGCGCCAAGGGCTACAGGGCTGGCATCAGCAATCAGGCGTGTTCGGTTACTCACGTTGAAATATGATAGCCTGGGTATCTCAGCCAAACGTGTTTTTAAATCGTTGAAAGAATCTTTTTCTTTAGGGCCCCACGCAAACTTAATGTCTTTCCTTAGTAATTGTCTCAATGGCTCTGTTCGATCGGCCAGATCTGGAATAAACTTTCCGACATAAGTGATTAATCCTAAGAAACTCCTTGTCTCTTCTTTATTCTTCGGGTCCCGGAATGATGTGATGACCGATACTTTTTCAGGATCCACACTTATTCCTTTGCTCGATAGGATGTGACCCAGGAATTTTAATTGCTGTGTTTTCTGTATACATTTTGAGTCATTCAATACTACATTATTTTGTTTAAATATTTCCAGAACTTTCCTTACAGTTTTGTCGTGCTCCTCTTCGTTTTGTGCGAAAAGGATGACATCATCGATATAGTTTAGAACGTTATGACATGGAGCCAACAACTCCTCAAGCCGCCGCTGAAATATTTCGGGAGCCGAGTTGATTCCAAACATTAAACGTTTGTAACGGAACAACCCTTTTGGTGTTATAAATGTTGTTATCTGTCGACTTGCTTCATCCAATTCTAACTGATGATAAGCATCCTTTAAGTCAAGTCGAGTAAAATACGTAGCACCCTTTAGCTTTGTCATAAAGGACTCAAAGGTTGGTAGAGGATAGTGTTCCCTCATCACCGCCTTATTTGCCAATCTCATATCCAAACACAAACGGATATCACCATTTTCTTTGAAGGCAATTACGATTGGCGAGATCCAAGGGCTATGGCCAACCACTGGCTCTATTATGTCTCTTATTAAAGCCTCTTCTAGTTTAGCTAATACCTTTTCTTCAATGGCTGCCGGAATACGTCTCATTGGTTGCTGTATAGGCCTTATATTCTGATCGATTAACAGCTTTACAGTGACTCCTTTCCACTTGGGAAATGGAGTAATGCTTTCAGTGCGATTGACTTGCAACCCTAATGCTAGGACGTTCAATTTGATTGCAGTATCCCTACCAAGCAATGATTGTTTCCCATTTTCAATTACATAAAATGAGGCAATAACTTCCCTTCTTGAGCTGGCTGATATAGGAGCCTCGAAAACACAAATTACCTTAAGCAATTGGTTTGATGCATAGCCGCGAAATTGCTTTTCAGAGTTGGATCTGATGTTAAAAACTGCTTTGCTTTGCTTGATAGATAACCAGTCCATTTGGCAGATCAAATTTTACCGAGATCCCGAATCAATTATTAGGGGGATCGGCTGGCCACCGATTGAGCATTCTATGAGCTCTTCATTTTCGTCATCGCTAGAGATGCGCAAGCACTTTTCCTTTCCCGGCTTTTTTTCGGACTGACTGCCTTCTTCATTAATCCGTCGCACCTCTGCCCGTGATCGCTTGGCACCACTATTGTTTGGTTGTGTCAACTGGCGCTTAAGACTTGTTCTGCATTTACGGGCGAAATGTCCGAAACGCATACACTTATTGCATTTGACTTGTCGTGCGGGACAGATTGAGCTGTCGTCTGTGTGCCCAGTACGACCACATCTGCCACACTCGGTATCTCTATTTGGTTTTCGAGCTGCTATCTTTCCTACTGTTTCATTATCAGATTTAGGCAGCATTGATTGTGACTGCTTGGTGATTTCTTCTTCCACACGGCACGCTTCCATTACTTCGGCTAGCGTGTGCTCTTTCCCCAATAATTTCCTCTTTAAGTTTAGAGAAGTCCAGGAATCCATGATCTTGTCTTTTAAGCAAATCTCCTCAATTTCGGCTTTTGTGGAACCGAAGTGACATTTCTGCATTTGCTGACGTAATCTAATCATAAATTTTGCAAAACTCTCTCCTTCCAAGGGTGAAAGATTTCGAAACAAATGGCGCTCGAAGGTAGAGTTTTGTTTTGGCGAAAAATAATCATTGAGTTTATTAATTAGCACCACGAATACATCGACCTGGTCGTTTTCGTTAATGTCAACCAGAGCACCGGGCAAGGAATAAACAACCGTTTGTAATTGTACACCTCCCAGGTGAAGCAATTTATTCCTTTTCTTGCTGGGTGTCTCAATCTCCTCTGCATCGAGATATATGTTAAATGCACGGAGCCATTTTTCCCACTCGCTCCGCAACAGTGATTTCTCGATAGTTTCGCATGGAAATGGCTTTATTATATTTTCGCCCATTTCTCACAATTTATGTTGATTCTGAAATGTAACAGACAAAGTTTTTCTTTTGTAAATCAATATTTCGGCCAACTGCCTCTGACTGTGTCAGATCATGGTATGGCTAACTGCCTCTGACTGTGTCAGATTGTGGTATGGCTAACTGCCTCTGACTGTGTCAGATTATGGTATGGCTAACTGCCTCTGACTATATCAGCTAAATTTATGGCTAACTGCCTCTAACTATGTTAGTTATAATATGGCTAACTGCCTCTGTACCAACAGATTACCAATTATTTGTGACTTGCAATCGCTGTTGCTCAGTCAATATCATCTTCTTTATCTGTGTTTTACCGCACATCTTTCCACTTATTTTGCCCTTCTGGCACTCATAGCATCTCACTCCCACTCATTAGATCGCAAACGCGCTCTTTATCGGCATGACTACTGCAAAGTCCACTGTACGCCTTTAAGAATAAGTCTCTTAACTCTGTTCTCTTACTGCGACTCGTTGCAGCTCACGCTCTCTCTTAATTGACTCTCACCATATCAGTCTTGCTCACAGCCTCTCATTCCTTCATGGCACATTCTCGAGCCATTCGCAAATTTCACCGTTTGTTACGGGTGAATGATAGAAGGAAGGAAGAGGAACTGCGAGCTTGTGTGCATGCACATGTTCTTCTACTCTTTTCGCAAATATATATATCTATTACATTTTAATTCTTTTTTGTTTTACCTCGTCGCCAATGTAACAACCCCAAGATTTCTCCGCTCCAAATAATAACACGGTTCGTATTTCGATTAACGTAATTACTTATTTATTTGTAAGAGACCGTGCCCGACACTGTCGACTCACTCACGGTGAATCAATCACTGCCACTCTCTGCTACTCTCAACTTCTATGCTCTTTCTTGAGCATCGGCGCTGACGTCGCTGCCGCTGCTCTTATCGGCTGATTCCCATACCTAGCATTTATCAAAAGCTTTGGTATTGTCACCTTTGCTATTGCTTTTGCATTTGCAATTGCTGTCGCAGCATTTGCTTTTGCACTCGCCTTTGTCATGAGTGGCGCTCACTTTGCAAGTGGCCGACTAAGTCTCCAAGTCTCCAATCCTCTCACTCTCTCATACTGCCTCTTTAAGCTTACGGCACTAATGATGTTTATCGATCAGATAATCCCGTGTTTCTTACGATGATTACGATGGACGGCAGATTAAGCCCCCTTTGTCGATCACTGGCCTTTTGGCTCAGTGAGATTGTTTTCATATAAAGATATGGGTTTTACGGCAGCAAGCCGGAGCTGAAGCTTTATTGTTAAATGTCTGCTTAGAACTAAAGACAATGAAATTAAATAGAATAAGTTTACCCTAGCCTCAATGTATTACGCCATAAAGTCATGGTAGGCATGCCGACTCAGCATTTTATGCAGGGCAATGCGGCACTCCAAGTAAGAAGTATCCGATTACTGCTGCTGATCGTTCATAGCGCAGAGCGTTGAACTCAATTTGGGCGCGTCAACATTGTTCACATGAACTACTTAGTTGCTAGGGCAAAT
The DNA here is from genome assembly GCA_018901795.1 of Drosophila sp. st01m. Classification (NCBI taxonomy): domain Eukaryota; kingdom Metazoa; phylum Arthropoda; class Insecta; order Diptera; family Drosophilidae; genus Drosophila; species Drosophila sp. st01m. Next base: position 51,581 of record JAEIFG010000892.1, on the reverse strand, counting down.
ATATTATCGGTTGTTAAATTATACTGTTAGAATGTACCAAAGCCTCCAATCCTCTCTGCTCTCCCACACTTCCTCTTTAAGCTTTCGGCACTATCGAAGTTTCGAAAAAATAGCGGGGCTTTTGCCCTCACCACTCTCTGCCTACGCTCTGATAGATCAAAGAAAAGAGCGCACATTTTGCAAATGGCCGAACCGATACGCATGCACCCTGCTCTCTTCTCACACACTGCCTCTATGAGAGTAATTTTCGTCTTTATTTTGGCACATACTCTCGCCACTTGCACTTGGATGCTTTCAGAATATACGAATATGCAAGTGCAGTCATCTGCTGTTAATCGATAGGTTTTATTGCCTTGCTGCCCTTAAGTTTGCAATTGCTCAAGCACTTGCTTTTGCTTTCGCCTTTGCACTTGCATTTTCCACTTAATTTCTACGACGACTCAGAGAGGGTCAATGTAGTTGAGTGTGCAATTTGCAAACGTCCGACCAAATGTGCACATCTGAGAAAAGATCTAATAGTAATGTTTAACACTTAATATTTAAATTAAAACTGGAATTAAAATTGTCAATAATTCAATCTCAATAATCAACACAAAACAACAGTCATATAACTATAGAATTTGCCTCATCAAAATGCTGAACTTATAACTCTTTACAAAATCTATTAAAATGTATTTAAATTTAATCAAATTACTGCATTGAATTTAAATTAACAACTGCCATCATTTGTTCAAAGTCTCTTGCAACTTTCTACAAAATGCTTGCATGAACTCAACTTTTAACAAATAAAACAATTATTTACTCACTATCAAATTGTAAATAATTATCATTCTACACGAAGGCACAAGATCTAAAACTTTATCAAAATTCTCTAAATTGAAAATACTGCTAAAACAAAATGGATGCGTTTTCCGAAAAATTTGTAAATTCACATTCTGATATTAAAACATTAATAATAACGCATTTTTATCACATTTCTTTAACTACAGAGATCAACAAACTGAAAATCAATGGACATACGTCTGACCCATCACTGGCCTTGTCCATGGTTCACGCCGATTCCCCAGTATCGGTACAGTCCATGTCATTGCTGGCCTAAACATGCTCATCCTCGCTATGATCGGAACAAGATTTGTCGGCAGTAGATGCGCTTTTGTCAATCGATATTTCGACACACCGCCAAAGCGATAAAATGCATATTTTTATTTATTGCACTAATGTGCGCGCTGCCAACTCATTTGAAATTGTGTATGTATGCGTACACACGCAGTGATCGTTTTTAATGCTTACTTAGCGAGCTAGCATTTAATGCAATTAAAATTAATGTTTTTCATTCTATAAAACAGCTTACAGGTGGAATTAAGAAATGAAAGTGCTCATACGAAGCTCAAAAAAATTTTTCATATCTATAAATATAAAAATGGAGCAAAAATAAGTGGGACTGATGTTTATGGGCATCACTATGCTGATCTGGCTGATTTTTTTTTTAAGTTGTTCATAATTGCCATGGTGGGAAAGTTCGCAAAGCGGAAAAATACAACTGAATAACAAAACAACTGTTTTCAGTAGGCGACGGCATGAATTTTGTTAATGTTGCCAGATCAATGGAATATTTTTGTGGGGGTGAAAATTGAATTTGAATTGAACAGACGCTCAATAATTACAGTCCAATTTTAATTTCTCCCATTTTTCCCCCCCTTTTTTTTTTTGTGTGAAAAATCCTTAAACCCCCACTTACTTATGAAGAAAGTCCCCGTTATTTGGATGAGTACGCTCAAGATGCGACGACATACGTGCGGAATTAATAATGCCTGGATTTATTTATCACATTCACTTGCAATCCGAAATGGTCCGACATTACATGTCTGTTGAAACACCAGCGTCAACATACATCCCCGGGGGTTTAAACAAAAGATTAAAGTATTTATGGATTACATTGTTAAGCAGAAGGTTTTTGCGAACTGGTTGTTGGATCTACTCAGTTGAATGGCAGAAGCGTGGTTTACCACATGCACACATTCTACTGTGGATGTTGGAAAAGATCCATTCAAATCATATTGATTCGATCATTTCTGCCGAAATACCAGATCCAGAAACTGATCCGGAGCTGCATTTCATTGTGACAACGAACATGATCCATGGCCCTTACGGAATCCTCAACCCACTCTCATCATGCATGGAAAACGGAATATGCACAAAGCGTTTTCCCCGTCCGTTTGTGGCCGACACAATGAGTGGACTTGATGAATATACTTTGTATCGGCGTCGTTCTCCAGATGATAAGGGCAAATCAATGATAATGAAATCGAATGGTAACAATGTTGTCGTCGATTACCGCTGGATTGTTCCATATTTTCCGCTTTTGTCGAAATCGTTCTCAACCCACTGCAACGTAGAATACTGCAATTCCATCAAATCTATCAAATACGTATGCAGATATGTAAACGAAGGGCAGTGTTCAATTTCAACTTGGACGTTGCGTAGGTTGTAACGAGGCGATTTGGCGGCTGTTTTCATTTCCAATTCACGAACGTCACCCAACTGTCGTACATCTAGCAGTTCACTTGGAAAACTGACAACACGTGTAATTTTCGGATGAAAATGCATCGCACAGAGCCAGAGCAGAACGACCACCAGAGACAAAGTTGACAAATTTCTTTTCTACATGTGATAATGATCTATTCGCAAGGACTTTACTTTATTCAGAAATGCCACGCTATTATACTTGGAACGCTGCATCGAAAAAGTTTCAACGCAGAAAGAAAGGTGTTGCTGTTGCTGGCTTTGCTTATGTCTATTCGACTGATGCCCTCGGACAAATATAAACAGTTCATCCACGCCAAAATAAAAAAAAAATTGAGTAAACAGACTTTTACCGTGTTTAGTTATCATTGTATTTTAGTTTATATAAAGTCATTAAATAGAGGCGAGACAACGTTCGCCGGGTCCGCTTGTTGCCAATAGAAACACAAGCCACACTGCTTTTCAACAATATTCGCTACCAGCTCTCAATTCTATTCTAAACCAAGACCCTAGTCTTTATAACAAGGTCGTAGAATTGATCAATAACTCCAGCAGTGAGTAGTCAAACACTTTCAACATATCAGCAGCAGCAACAACAACCGCAACAACTCGCCTCAAATCTAAACATTGCCTCTAACATCAACACAATTAGCAACGTTAATGTCAGCTACAGCTATAACGTCAATGCATATGATGCAAATGATGACATTTAAATTATCTTCCCTGACCAAGCTGAACCAAGTAATGCAACTATTACTGCTTCAGTATCACCAATAGCTCCACCGAAAGCTCCATCATCTCAATCGACAAATGATAGCGTCACTGCCAACTATACAAAAAAAAAAATGGAATGGCACAGTGACGCAGAAATCGTCTGTCTCGCACTGCATATGCAAATGTTGTTCGCTCCAATGCCACACTCGGTGCTCCTGGCAATAGCGTTTGCAACAACAACAATAACAACAAATTATCTGATAAGCTATTTCGCATTTATCGCTTCCTTCTACATCACGGAATGCCACTCGTGCTGCGGCAAGAACCACCCCATCCCCTGCTGCTACGTTTAATTCCATTTCCTTTTATTTCTGTTGTAGTTGCTAGCCGCGAAATCAAACCGCCATAGATCTGCATTTATTCCATTGCATAACACAAGCGCATAAAATTATCAAACGACGTGCAAGCGAATGTGGACGGCGAAAACATTGACGTTGTTGACGATGCCGGCTCTATTCATTTGAATGCACTCACAGCCAAACTAAATTGCATTGTGAACGCCAATGAATTTGACATTAAATTGGGTGGCCGTGGCATTGTCCGCATAAAGCCCAAATCAATCGAAGCTTATCGCCAAATCATAAGAACACTAGAAGTCGACCAAAACATTCAATTTAACACATATCAGTTACGCGAAGAGCGAGCACTTCGTGTTGTTGTGCGTGGCAAACATGCCAGTACACCCACGCAACGCATTCACAATGAATAGGCCGAAATGGGCTTTGCCATCAAGAGTGTATACAATCCCTCCTACAAGAATCACCACGGCCTTGGCACATTCTCGCCAAACCTATTCTTCATAGAATTGGAATCCGGCCATGAGCTTAATCATCATATATTTTCGGTGAAACGCCTGTGTCAACACATGGTCTGCTTCGAATGGCCAAACGCAATGTCCAATCACTGACACAGTTCCAGCGCTGTGAGCAATTCAATCACACCGCCCACTATATCCGCAATATGGCAAGATGCGTTAAAAGCCTATGCATCTGCCGCCAGATTGCGCAAATTGCTATGGCACGCACACAGCCAACTACAAGGGTTGACCTCACTATTTGAATCTCCTTAAGAGCAGAATAAGAATGCTTAAAGACGCTGGCTCGACAGCCAATTCTCTGTTGTCTCAACTGGCTGGCAACAGCAACAGAAACAACAACAACAAAAAAATAACAACAATAACAGGAAGAACAACAAGATCAAGAATAAAAACTTGAATTCTGCTCGAAATTTAAATTTGGGTTTGAGCTCAAAATCGAACCCAGGTTCCAATTCCAATTTCAAATCCAACAACAACAACCATAACAACGGAAACCCCAACCGCAACAACAACAAGAATAACACCAGCAACATCAATGCTAAAGCGGCCAACCAAACTGATATTATATATCATAATAATAATATTAACCATAACGCCAATATTGACAGAAAGCGTGCTTGCAGCAGCAATGCCAATCCTAAATCAATGTATTTGCAATTGCCTGCTAGTAATGCAATCATCCAGGCAAATAATGTCTTTATCGTGTCCTCGATAGCTCCCATAACTGACACCAACATCAAGCCGCTATCGAAGCAATCACAAATGCTGCAATCACAGCAGCAACGGCATCAACAACAGCAGCAACAACAACAATTGACTGAAGAATTGCATCAAATGCAGCAATTAGTTCACAGCTTTCACAATCAAGCGACACCAACACCAATACTAATATCCTCACCCTCACCCATATCAATACACTCTGCAACAAAATCGGTGCATGATGAGGCAACAGCACCTGTCGCGATACCTGTTGCGGTGCCTGCTGTCAATGTGCTCAATGCCATGCTAAAATCTATGCTCGCTCCTGCTCCTTTATCTGTATCTGTTCAATTTGATCATGCATCAAATTCCACAGATGCAGACTTACAACACCAACACCAACAAGGCGACAAGGTAATCAACCACAATCACAATTACAACAACAACAATATTCACAGAAAAAGGGCAATCTAGCAAATCTTGTGAGCCAACACTGGCCGTCCGCTCAAGACGAGCCTCCGCTTTTTGCAATGCTTGAAAAAATGTTTATCAGCAAGCAAAAGCAACGCCATGCGGCACATAAACAACGCGTTAAGGATCTGAAAATTCAATTACTTTTATCACTTCATCCTACCCCCACCCAGGTTGACATACTACCATTCTGTCCTTACACAGCTTATTCATTCACTAATTGTATTTTTATTCAACTCTATCCTACAGGTCCCTGAACCAAAAATCAAAGAAATGACTCCTTCTCCTTTTCTTTTTTCACTGCCACCATGTGGCTTTTTTTCTTTTTTACACCTACATTTGTATATTGTACCTATAAAGCAGTAAGCGAACAAACTTCATCACAAATGAAGTTTAGCATTATGCAGCTCCACACAACATACAACATATTTATTGCAAAACATAATTTGAAAAATCATTATTAAAACCATGAAATAAAATGAAATTTATGTTTCCAAATAAACATTAAACATTAAAGAATTGTTATTGGTAATCAAAACATGCGATGCGACTCTTTTCATTATTCATCACTGGCTTATGCTTCACTGATTGCTCACTTTTTTTTTTGTTTATTAATTATTAATATTAATAATTTTTTTTTTTTTTTTTTGCCCCTTTTGACAAAATTTATATTTTTATCACCCTTTTCCCCCCCCGTTTCCAACCCAAAAAAAAAAAAAAAAAAAAAAATTTATATAATATTTATATAAAAATTAAAAATTTTAAATTTAATTTATTTAAAAAATAAAAATAAAATAATTTAAATTAAAAATAAAAAAAATTAAAATAAATTCAACCAAATCAAAAAAAAAACCAATTGTAGAGCATTCTATACAAACACTTGACATACAGTCTAAATAGACAATGCACATGCATCATTTGTTAAAAATTCTCTGTAATTCCCCACAAATTGCATACATCAACTAAAATTGTTAACAATTAAATTACTCACTATCAAAATTTAAATGCGAATAGCATGTATAGTAACATGTAATTTACCACAAAATTTTGAAAGTTTATAATAATTGTATCTAGATCAAACACAGCTCTATGGACATTCACATAAACAATTATAAACAATTATTATACCGTCTATACAGACAAAAAAAAACATGTTTCATTTATCAAAACCGTTTGCATACGCTTAAAAAGTATATAAAAAATTAATCATCGTCATACTGTCTGATTGGACTTCAATTCAAACAAACTATCTTCTCCGAGATTTCTGCATTAGCTTACGAAAGTCTCTTTGATAAGAAATATCTATTATCAACACAAATGCATGAAAAACAACGCAATCTATTTAGTCTTGGCGAAAATTGATTGCAGTTTTCCACATCTAACACACAATTGACCTGTGTCAACTCTCTCAAACCAGCACCCGTGTGCACGCCTCGCGTACACGCTCGCCCGCCACGCACCCCATCAACTCTACCAAACTCCTCAGAATCTGTCTGCAAGTTAATAAAAATCCGCATTCAAAAACACTCACCGTCACACAGTTTCAATAGACAATAAGAACAAGTGAATCAATTGCTCAAAATTATGAATATTTTATTTATGTACTAGAGGGCCCGCTCTTGCGTCCTTTCTTTGCTCGTACGCAGACCCACACTTAAACTTTTAGAAATATCTTAATAAAAAAATGTTAAAAGGTTAATAAATATATGATAGACAAAATAACACGGCTTCAAACAAAAATAAAACAAAACAAAAGAATAGAAAGTGCAATAAAATAAAAATTATTTAAACAGTAAATATTAAAAAAATTTGAGAACTCACTTGATAAATCACAGAGCGCACGTTATTTCTTTAAAGGTTGCATGCAAATCTGCACTTGAACTAAGTCGCGATGTTAGTCTCAGCATTAGAACGAGTGTATAAGCAGGCTTGCAAATCCCTAAATAATAACACTTGCGCGTTGCATTAAGAACTGTCTCGTTTATTCAATTTGAATGGGTTTTATAAGATGTCTAATGTACTATGTTAGTGGCGACCAACGCATTGTCGTCGCTTGTTTACTTATTATTCTATGTAATATTCGATGAAGTTAACTATAGTGTTATAGTGTGTTTAGCTCCTTTCTTCCTATTATCCCAATTGGTCTTATGTAATTTTGACGGAGTCGCTGTAGTGATATCGTGTAGCATTGTAGTGTGATCATTTATGGACAACGGTAAAAGCATAAAGAGCATACACAAATATAAACAATGCCACTCAAGCCAGGTGGCAACGCTTCAATGCTCTTTCTCACAGTAATCGATGGAACATCTAAAGTTGTATTCGTTGAATTAATTTTAAATTGGAAAACAATAATATAACTTACACTACATTTTACACAAATATATTGTTTCATATTGCTTTTTTGCATTTATCGTCATTCTTCAACATAGTGGTGTTCATGCGAATCTGCACTAGAAGTAAGTCGCGATGTTAGTCGCTGCGTTAGAGCTAGTGTGTAAGCACGATTGCGAATCCCTAAATGATAACACTCTCGCGTTGCTTTAAGAACTGTCTGGTTTATTAATTTGTAAGGGTTTATATAGGGTGTCTTATGTACTATTTTATGGAGACCACCGCATTGTTTCTGTACGGTCGTTCTTGTCTACTTATTATTCTACTTAATATTCTATGGGATCTTAGGTAATGTTAGATAGAGCCAACTATAGCGTTGTAGTGTGGCTGGCTCCCTTCTTCTTGTTATCCTTATTGGTCTTATGTAATCTCAGATGGAGTCAACTGTAGCATTGTAGTGTGGTTAGCTCTTTTCTACTTATCTTATCAAATGACATTCTTTGTGTCTAGTGATCTGTGTGTGCGTATCTACTGTTTCTGTCTCTCTACTGGTGTCAGCTCACTCCAAGGGCTGTTTAAATACATGTTTATTTATGAACAGTGGTGCCATCTTTTGTTAATGTCGCCTATTGACAATAAGCTCATAATTCGACACGGATCGGTAAATAGTACATAGAATTTGCTGACATGTATTTTTAATTAAATTTAAATTATTGTTTTTTATTTTCAAAAATTAATTGCAGATGAATATTTAACAAAGAGCTTCTATATTGATATTATACACGTATGCACTGATGTGCGCGTTGCCAACTCTTTCAATTCAGTATCAACACGAATGTGAGTTGAGAAATGTATGTGTGTATGAAAAAGAACGCAATATAAATTTCTGCTTCGTTCCCAGGAACAAAACAACAACAATATTCGCGACTTTGCTCGCACGGGAGCGAACACAAAAACAAATGATATGGCTGTGTCGAGTGTAACTCTTGCTCTCTTTCAGTTGCTCACGCTAAAATTGTGTATGTATGCGTACACACGCATTGAACGTTTTCAATGCTTGCTTAGCGAGCTTGTATTTAATGCAATTAAAATTAATGATTTTTATTCTTAAAAATAGCTTGCAGGTGGAGTTAAGATATGAAAATACCCAGTATTATCCTGATTTTTAAAAAAAAAATTAAACTCTCTAGGACTTGTGGTTTGGCCATGGATGTGATGTATCACTCAGTCAGTCAGTGAGGATAAAGTATTTTATATATATAGATTAAATATTTTATTTAAACTCCAACAAACTTGCTTTACTCTCCAATAAGTGTATCTAAAATAATCATAAGATTACTCTTCCAATCAATCTCGTTCAATCTTGCATGATAGGTCGTTATCTTCTCAGAGATCCCTGCAAGATCTCTGTTTGCAGTTTTTCTCATCATATACACAAACTGTCTGTCGACTATTCATGCTTCTTAAATCGGCATGAATAGTCTCTTACCAAATTGAAATTGGCAACAATTTCATTAACCAAATCATTAAAAATACTGTCTATCTCACTGTCTAAACTGACTCAAAAAACAAACGCTACTGCTTTTCAGAGATCCTTGAAAGGTCTCTCTGAAGATTGATTGCGTCTATTATGAAATATTGATACAAAACCCAATCAAATATATTTTATCTAAAAATAAACAAAAAATTACCTTTTCACACCGTCTAAATGATCACACATACAGTTTTAATCTTATCACTCTGTCTGATTAACAGTTGTTTTCCATTAAACTGTTCCCTGTCCATTCATATCACTTCACCGGCACTCGTGTGCACGCTGCGCGTGCACTCTCCACACTCTCCTACAACTCTATTAAATTCTGTCTCAAAAGTTGATAAAAATCCACACCTAAAAATGCTAAAATATACTCACCATCACACCTTCTCAATAGACAATAAAAACAACTGAATCAATTGCTCAAAATTATGAGTAACTTATTTAAATATTTTATTTAAATTCTTCAAACTTGCTATACTCTCTAGTGTATCTAAAATAATTAAAAAATTACTCTACCACACCGTCTAACTTTGCATGATATCTAATGCGTTGTTTTCTCAGAGATCCCTGCAGGATCTCATTGAAAATTGAGTGAATTTATCATCAAATATACCATCTATTTATATATACTTTATTCACATTAATTTCAAGCTCATCAAACTTGCTATATTCTCTAGTAAGTGTACTTAAAATAATCAAGAAAAATTATCTTTTTTCACCGCCTAATCTTGCATGATACCTAATGTGTTTATTTCTCAGAGATCCTTGCAGGATCTCTCTGAAGACTAAACACATTTATCATTAAAAAATTGCTACAAAATCCATTCCACTCGAGCTCATAAACTCGACGCGTCTTTGCCATCAAAATGTATGAACAATCGAGCAGTCTTTTGATCCGGATGAAGATGCTCAATTTATCTTGACAAATTCGACTCTTCTCCTTTGGTCACTCTGCTTGCGTTTCATACTCCATACTTTTTTATTTTTTGCCTGCAATATTATTATAAATTGTTCACCAAATGGCATTCTCATACAGACTATTTCATCAATGGGAACAACAACTCTTTCAGCAAATCTGCAAACCGCATTCATGAAGGAATCAAGCTCACACATTGAATAATCAAGTATCTTTAAAAACTTCTCTATCAAAATGTAGAAATTTAGAAACTATCACTTTTCACTATGCCATTAATTTATGTTTTAATTATGTTTAATATATAAAACTAATTAATTATAAGTATGTACTTAAAATACACAACTGTCACACCGTCTAAACAGAGAATAAAAACAACTGAATCATTCGCTCTAAATCTGAGTTATTTACTTTTAACTCAACAAACTTGCTACACCTTCTAGTAGGTATATCTAAAATTATCAAGAGATCACTCATGCACCTCACCTAATCCTGCTTGATAACTAATGCGTTAGCTACTCGGAGATCCTTGCAGGATCTCTCTGAGAAATCGATTGCGTTTATTATCAAATATTGCTACAAAATCCATTCACAAATATATTTTATTCATATTAATTTTCATTTTAAAATCATCAAACTTGCTATACTCTCCAGTAAGTGGATCTGCGATAATTATAATCATTGTTATACTGTCCAAACAAGCTCAATGTCAAGCGCACCTTTTTTTTCAGAGGTCTATGTATGGTCTCTCCGAAAAAATTGAATGCATTTGTCATAAAAAAGTTGCTATGGAATACACCCCAAAATTGTCTATGTCTTATCAAACTGAAAATTGAAATTCCCAGAAATTTCAATAACTCACCTGGAACTTTTATTATTTCATTTATTTCACCTTTTCATTTCACTATCTCTCTCTTATTACAATTTTTCGGTTTTATTATAATTTGCCTATCAACATAAAAAGCTAGGTCATCACTGGAGGTTTACGGCCATGCTTGGCTTTTGCTCAGTGTACGTGTATAACTAACACCCCCACATCTTTCTACTAACCAAATATTTACCAACAACTCATTTCCCACACTTTATCTACTAACGACACGTCAAGTGCAACATTGGCTCATATGCAGATTTGCATACTCGCATGCTCTCCCGCCTGATCGTCAGGTTGGGCGTAGAGGTCCTCATTGGCTTTCACTAATGGTTCGTATGTAGCGATATCCGCCCAGACCATAAAGGGCAATCGTGAATGCAAGCAGCAGCATCTATGCGGTGTGCTGCCACGTTTGCCTCCCCCTATCTATCTTTCCATAATGTACACTCGATTTCAACCATACCTCGCAAATAACAGTTAAGCGATTTGCGTCGTCTTCAAATAAGTCTCTTTCCTGAGTATTTGCGAAAAAAACTCGCGAGCAACGGCGTCATCGGCTGTTCGCTTAGCTCGCTCTCGCTCGGACTACAATCGTTTTTTTCTTTTCTCTTTTGTTACACTTAGAGTGCGAGTATTTGCTTGAGTGAAATGAAGCAAAACGTTGTTAAGCGAGTGATGCATTTCAGCCCTACATTTTATATTAAGTGAACGTCGAAGTTCTATAAGCGCAGACAATTTAAATTCATTATTACTAATTAAGCTTAACCATAAGTAAAAATTAAATAAATATTCTTTATAAAAAATATTCCTTTTTTTGTCAACAGAGCAAATTAATGTGAAGAGTGTTTCAAAGAGTTTTTGCAGTAACTTATTCTGTCATTTACTCACTTACTGAGTCTCAACTCGCGAACGACAATTTTATTGATTCCGAGAAGAGAATCGTTTAAAGAGATCAACACAAAAAACTCAACAACAACACTCAAGCGCAAGCCGATGCAAAATAGAAAAATAGACTCTTGCTCAGAGTGAGAGCGAATTTTTTGAGCATTTTCGCTTCTGCTCTGATATTGCGCATAAAGAAAAAAACGCTCAACTGTTATTTGCGAGCTATGATTTCAACTGTTCCAACATGGTGCAAGATTTTCAAGAAATGGCTCTCTGGAGTCTCTGTCTCGATTTCATGAATCGAATACCTGTGTCTCCTTGATGCGTGGTGCCTAGCACTCGATAAGGATATTTAAATGGCAACTGTTTTTCCGCTCGTTCCCCTTTCGGCACACACTCTATTGATTCGCTAGCCCGTGTCGGTTGGAGAATGTCCTGCACCGATCGACTGCCATTGCTTAGCTCTTGCGTTGAATGGGGTGTGCGTGTGAGGGGGTTGCGGTTGTAAGGTTGACCGAACCTCTTGCTAATACCACATACTGCTCACCCGCACATTACAGCTGTACAATTGCCTGCGGTACTATTCTTTCCGGAGGTGGTTGGCGGCGGCCGGGGACCTGTGTGCAACTGTCCCATGTATACACACTGTACTCGGCCCGCCCAAAAGAGAAGATATACACTCCACAATTGAAAGGAGATTATTGTGGCCAAAGTGTACAATATATAATTGCCCCTTTTATTGCTGCGCAGTTTCTCTCTGGTTGCCATTCATTTCATTTTCAAATATCATCATGTCAATATGGCATACATCGCTACATCACAAAATAATAAACTGCCATTCCTTACACCAAAAATCTTTACCAAAATTGTACAAGTTGTATTGCTCACACATCAAATTATATCCATAATTACGTAAATTTACATGCCAAAATTCGGTAATGGCAATTTTAATAATGTAGAGTATAACACTTAATGACATTAATCGTGCACACAGGCAATATCAATGTCATACATAATAATACACAAAATTACTAATTCAACTGTCAACTAGAGATTCTCCTTTTATTTCAGCAGCAACACTAATCATATTTAATTTTATTTTATACATTTCCCCTCCCAATACAACTCTGTCGTATATGCGCTCAATTCCACTCAGTTTCACTCAATTTCACTCAATTCGAAAAACAATGATGGCCGCCGTACAAAGAGAAGCGGCCTCTCGATCTTTCGAACATGCTAACATGCCAACACACTAGCTATCTCACTCGCACTCTCAATCTGACACTCGCATTCGCGCTCACACCGTTGGCACAATGCTATACGGTAATGAGTCGAATGGGCTGTGCACTTTACTATGACCTTACATGGTCATGGTTTGGCTTAGTTGAGAGTGGGATCAATGTAGAGTTGACACCTTATCGTGTTGGGGGAGACAAGTATTAAGTTGCGCATCGGGATCACTAAATTTTGTCGTATCAAAGTGACAAGTCGCAGTCGGGCATCAAAAACGGACAATAAAACTTGCGAAAATTGTAAAATCAAAAATTCAAACTGTAAAACAATATAAATCAAATACAAATAATAACAGCTAAATTCAAACAAAATAAACTTAAATTACAAATTTATAAGCATTAAATTAATAAAACTCTGCGTAACTAAATTAAATTAGAAAGTAAAAAAGTTTTCGCTCTTGCATGCTTCGGCTGCCTGCTTACCCGCTGTACGTGTGTGTGTGTGTAATAGTGCAATAAAATGGAGAAAGTGAACAAGTGTGACACGCTTGAACTGGTGCTAATTTTGCTGGTTCAACCATTTCAGCAAGAGTGGAAGCTTTTAATATCTCTGCATTAATCCCTTAATGCCCTTGACAATTTTCAGTCCGATTATCTTACATGTGTATTTCCAAGTAATGCAATTTCCGCCATACCATACCATACTATATTATATTATACATTTAATATATCTAAATTTTACATGTTTTACACTATATATCTCATATGTTTTGCATTACATTACATTTTGCACATTTTATATATAATTTTCTATACTTCTGCATTTCTATATACACACGTCCAATGGAATTCCAAATATTCCGACACTTATGCCCATATTTGTGTCTGCACGTACTCTTTGGCCTCCAAATTGGGCTTTTTGCTCTCATCACCATCTGCCTATGCTCTCAAAGATCAAAGAAAAGATCAGACATTTTGCAAATGGCCAAACCGATACGCATGCACCCTGCTCTCTTCTTACACACTGCCTCTATGAGATTGATTTTCGTCTTTATTTTTGGCACATACTCTCACCACTTTCACTTGTATGTATTCAGAATATTCGAATATACAAGCACAGTCGTCTGCTGCTAATAAAAAGGATTTAATGCCTTGCAGCCTTTAACTTTGCAATTGCCCTTGCACTTGCCTTTGCTTTCGCCTTTGCACATGCATTTTCACTCAATTTCTACGACAACTTAGAGAGGGGCAATGTAGTTGAGTGTGCAATATGCAGATGGCCGACCAAATGCGCTCATATATCTGCCTCGCTCGCACCCACTCACTCATTCGACAATTGAGTGAGCTGCATGTTGAGACTGTTTTAGACTAAATTTTATGGACCCTATGGTCGTTGTTAATCAAAATTAAAATTTTAACTTGAATCTCAATTTGAATTCAAATCCAAATCTTGCTCTCACCAAATCAGGCAGTCTCTTCAATAGACGATCTAATCTAGACATATTTCGTCTAACCATCAACAACTCGGTCAATTTGAACGTGGAAATTAGATCCACTATCGACATTGTCGACATGGTACACGTTTTCATAAATAACATTTATTCAGCTGCGAAAGCCGCCAACAAAAAATTTTTTTACAGCAATATTAATAATAACAATAGCTCTAATCGCAACCAAAGTCGACATCGTTATCAATACCGCAATGCTCAATCAAATCGTCCAACTCTAAGGACATTGGAACAAACGAAACTTGTGCAGTTAAAGCACAGACTCTACAAGCGATTCAAGCGAACTGGCCATCACAATCACTGGATTGACTGGCAGCGCGTCAGTCGCAGACTCACTCATATCGTTCAACGTAATCGCGAAGATTACTTTGTCTCCACACTCGAGCATGTCTATCCACAAAAGAAAGGCAGATTCAATCTGTGGAAAGCCACCAAAGTCATCAAACAGAAACCTCACTTGAAGTATACGCTCAAGAGTCAAAACTTCCAATGGTGCCAAAAAGCTGTGAAGCAAGCAGATGCTTTGCCACTGACTTGGAGAGGCGATTTAAACCCTTCAACATTGCTTCAGCTGATCACAGTCATAGAGTTGAGTCGTTTGTTGGACGACAACTTGACCTACACAATGCACTACGGCATCATTATTTGCGGCATGTTAGTCTCGACGAGGTAACTGCCAACATTCGCCAGCTAAAATCATGCAAGTCACCAGGATTAGATTTTGTTGATACACTGGTTATCAAATCGTTACCCAAAAAAGGCATCCTTTTTATGCTCCTCTTGTTTAACAATATGCTATGACTTCATCACTTTCCAGATCAATGGAAACGTGCAGTAGTTCGCATGATACCCAAAAGCGGCTCCAAATGCAGTCGCTCTGATCTCCAATCATACCGTCCCATAAGCCTCTTGTCACAAATCTCCAAAATCTATGAGAAAATACTCTTTACTCGTCTCGAAGATTAACTGCTTCCGTTCAACGGCATCAGCAAATCTGATTGCGGTATCATTCCCGAACATCAGTTTGGTTTTCGGAACGAGCATGGCACCATTCAGCAAACCCATCGGATAATTGATCACATCAATACAGCTTTCGAGAATGGCCTGACCCCATCGGGTGTTTTTTTCGATATCAAACAAGCGTTTGATCGAGTCTGGCATGCCGGATTACTCTTTAAACTTCGCACTCATATAAGCGAACCATTTTTTCTAATCATCAAATCGTTGCTAACCAATCGATCTTTCTGTGTCCGCGAGCGTGACAATGTCATCATGTGTGCCGCAAGACAGTGTTCTGGCACCACTGCTATTCAACATATTCGTGACAGATATGCCCAGTCACACCGAAAACAATAATCCATACAGGCCATGTGCCTTGACAGCTACATATGCAGCCTTTCTGGAAACCTCTTATTGTGCACAAGCCGCTTGCATCCAAATGCAACGCCAATTGAATGCATTTGCTGAGTGGTGCAGCAAATGGAACATTCAAGTGAACAGCAGCAAATCAACGCGCATTATCTTCACGTTGAAATAGCTGGTCATGGAGGCGAACGAGGAGAGGCCGACTGTATATATCAACAATGAAATCATACCGACCAAAAGCAATTTCAAATATCTGGGTCTGCACATTGACCGCAAACTGTTGTGGACACTGCATGCGAAAGTTGTCATCAACATGGTTAAGACTAGATTAAAAGAATACAAATGGCTATTAAGTCATTCTTGCCTCTACCAATTAATAAACTGTTAATCTACAAGCAATTAATTGCATCCACCTGGAAATATGGCATTGAATTGTACGGTTTTGTTGCTGATCACTTTCTGCGTAAGCACTTCGTCTCATTGTCAAAGCACCGATGCTAGGAAGCACTCGATCGCTACATCGTGATTTTAAAATCCCATGAGTATGGGATGAAATCAATCAATATTCAACTCGATACTTTGATCGTCTCGCCAATCATCCAAACAAACTAGCCAAAAGGCTAAGATATCCATACTCCAGACGACGGTTGAATCGCACATGGTCTGGCTCTCAACTCATCAAGCGCATTGAAACAGAAACAAAAGCAAAAACACAACACGGGCACGCATGTGTATGTGTATCTACACATATGCATGGGCGTGTGCGTGCACGTGCATATGTCAACAACTAAGAGTGGTATCTCTACATGCCACTGCTTCTGCTCCATCACCAAAGTTATTATAAAATTCATAAATTCAAAATCAAAATTAATAAAGCCTCCGCTGCTGCTGCCCCAACACACTCCATTATTGTGGAACAATTGTAGTTGTAGTTGTAACTATAATTATGGTTGCAATTGCATATATTGGTAATCATTATGCTTCATCATCAAAATCATTAAAGCTATTGAAATTTAAATCAACACTAATAACGCCTTTGCTGCTGCTGCCTTATCCCACTTCTTCATTGCAAAACAGTTGCGGCTATAGCTCTAATCGAGATTGTAGCTGTGGCCGCAATTGTAATTGCAAACACCATGCTCCATCTTCAAAATTATTAAATTTATTAAAATCAGAATCAATAAAGCCTCTGCTGTTGCTGCCTTATCACATTGCTACATTGCATATCAGTTGCAGCTGCAATTGTGATTATAAATGCAATTGTGGCTGCATTTATGACTACAAACACTATTTTTTATTATCATCAAAATTATCAAAATTATAAAAACTATTAAAATCATTGCTATTGCCTCATCTATCATAACGTTCCAACACTTCAATTTCAATCAGAACAAGAACAATCTCAATTACAATTATAATTTGCAAACACAGTGTGTAACCGAAAAACCATCCACTAATTCAATACACTACTCAACACTCAACACAAACACATCATTAAATTTTTACCGCCACAACGTTCTTCTTCTACAACGTTACAACATCAAAATGGCCAGATGCACAACATCTTCATCACCACACGGACGGACGCAAGCAACTAGTCTGGCGTACTTCGGAAGCTACACTCTCCTTATCTTCCTTTGCTGAGCTGCGCTGCTTCCAGTTCTTCCGTGTGTAGCAGCAGCACCCTTAAACGCTCCCGCCCATTTTCACACTCGTGGTCATACGACCAATGGATAACAGTTTCACTTCCAGCTCATCCCTTTCATCCTTAGCAGCCTGGTCAGCGAATTCCTCACCCTCCTTCTCCTCTACCTCCACCATCAACATCAACATCAATAACTAACAGCGATGGAAGCAGCAGCAACTGCAGCAACAACAACAACAACAACAACAACAACAACAACAACAACATCTACAACATCAACAATGTCACCATAGTCATAAGCTGCAAACTATAACCACAAAGAAAATGAAAAACCATGCTTTTTATGCTTTTACATATTTAAATGATGAATATTGTTCTTCAACACCAAACGTGTGATTCTGTTCTTTTCATTATTTAGCACCGGCTCATTCCTTAAGTGCAACACAATTTTTTTTTCTCTTTTCAGCTGCTAAAAAATCATAACTCCAATTACTGGTCCGCCATTTGGCAAAACTTGCAACTACACTGACGCCATCTACATCATTCTGTGGGAACCAGCATTACTTTAAAGATATAGATGCGGCAAATACCTGCAACTACACTGACGCCATTTACCGCATGTTGCGTAACTCGGCACTGTTTCAGAAATTCAAGCAATTTCCACAGGAATTACTTAAAGCTCTCTGAATTGACACTAAAACAACTGGATATGTTATTTAACTGCATCATCATCACCTTTAATTCATCTCGAATTACATTTGATAAAATTACTAACAATCACAATTTTAATTTGCAATCACCTTGTGTGACCGCCTAATTATTACTATCGTTAACAATCGATATAACATCAAAACCTCGAAACACCGAAACCTACCATCGAAACTAACCAATCGACAACAACTCATATACTGTATAACTTTTTCCGGCATCAGACTGACGGCAACTCAAACAATCACAATGTCCAGATGCTCATGCTTTCCACCCATTGCAGCTACAAGAAGGGACAATGCCGAAGAGCGACGTAATTTGACCCAGGAAAGTTTGCGAATAACTGTACTCCTTCACTCACGCACCGCCGCGTAATACTTGAGACACCAAGCTGCCTGCCTCCAAGCTAACATTGTCGATCCGATCCATATTCACACTCATAATCATTGCAAAATCTCACCCGTCACAGTAACCGTCATCCCCGATACCCCGGCCGCACCCATAATCTCTTTCACAACTGAAGATCACTCTGCTGGTCCTCGATATTGTTAAGCCAGTTAGTTATTAAGTCATTTAGCCATTATGTCAAACTTTAAAAATGAATTGTCATTCAAACTTTTCTTTATCATACCTGAATTTGCAATTCAATATCAATCTATGAAAGAAAATGAGGAAATATGATTATGTTTATATTTATTAATAAATAATAAAAATTAAAATTTAACATCAAAGCATGCAATTCTCTTCATTATTTATCACTGACTCATACATCAGCGCAACATAAACTTCTCATTTATTCTCTTTTCAGCTAAACATCATCAACATTCATTTGACTGCCATTGATCGCATGAAGAATCTGCAATTAAAGCAGTTGCAACAGAAAAAATTTATTTTTCAATCCTAATTGCAAATCACTGATCTGCAATTGTGGCGCCGTTGGCAACATCTGTCACTGCACTAGCGCCGTCTACGTCACCTTGCGGTAGCCCACAAACTACAACTACAATCAAGATAATCCCTAGTTTATATATACACAATAAGTCCAAAATTTCATTTTATAAAATCAATTTACAAACAAATACTAAATGTATTCAATTAAAACGAGAAAAATGTATTTAAAATCTACTTATATCTATGGAAATGTCAATTGTAAAGCGTCAGTGCGAGCAAGATCGCCAATGTTGTTGTTTTGATCCTGTGAACGAATAAGTGATTTTTATTGCTTTCTTTATCATACATAAGTGTGTACATATGAATCGGCTGCTGTGAGTATTGACGACCAATGTTTTACTCATTCGTTGCTGCCCCTTAAGTTTTGTATGTAGTCTGTGATACCCTGTACCATTAAAATGTTTTATTAAGAAATGTATACATTAAAAAAATTGTTTTTATTTATAAAACAGCCCATTACACTTATTATATAGCCTTTCTTTATGAATTTGTTAAATTTACGGTGTTTTACCTTCAAAAATATTGATGGCAATAACGTTTAAAGCGTAAGGGCATTTTCATGGACACTTTTGGTTGTATGAAATGAACTGTCTCTGGGTTATTTGCTCACTAATATAAGATAAAATCAGAAGCTCTTTTTTAAATTTTCACCTGCATTTTATTTTTGAAAATAAAAAATATTTATTAAATCGAATTAAAAATGCATGTTCGCAAAATCTATGTACTATTTGTCAATCCGTAAAGCAGCATTACGGGCTTATTGTTAGATGGCGCCACTAACAATAGATGGCGCCACCTCTTTAGTAGTGTGCAAATGAATAAATTATTTAAATAATATTTCTGATACTTTAAGTGGGGATCTACGTCCGAGCAAAGCAAGGACGCAAAAGCGGGCCCACTAGTAAACAATAAAAAAAACAATTATAATACCGTCTAAACAGACAAAAAGCACATGTTTATTTATCAAAACCCTTTGCTTAAAAAGTATATAAAAAATTAAGCATTGTCATACAAACTATCTTATGAAAGTCTCTTTTGATAAGAAGTGCCTAATATCAAAAACAGCTTCCACATACTGTACTTCCACTGCTCATGCCTCTCAAGTCGGCACGCTCGACCTCCAACGCTCTCTCTCATCAAATCAATATTAAAATCAATATTAAAATTGCCAACAATTTCGATAATTGCAAGCACAAATACAATAGCCAAAATGGCGATTAAATAGTGCCGCATTAAAATGCAAAATCTATCAAACTCTACTATAGCTATTAAAATATATCTAAATTCTAACAATTTTATTGTATTGTTTTGATTTAAAAAAAAAAAGGTCATTTCGTCAAAATAGACAAAGCAATTGTACCATTTTTTGCTCAAAGTCGAGACAATTTTCTCCACAAAAATGCTAAAACAATCGAAAAAGGCCACATCAAAATGCAAATCATCTCATTTCTCACTAAAAATCATAAAAATTTCATTTAGATTTAATCAAATCTCTGTATCAAAAAAGTTGATCAAAGAACATTCAAAATAAACAATTATCAGCATCATAATTTCAAATTACTGACCACGTTCCAGGAACTCGCACTGCTTGCACTGCTTCACAGTCTCTGATGTCTCTCAGTGACAGTGACAACATCTGCAACTGCAAAAAAATAATTGAATTCAATTCGATCTATCAATTGATTAACAAATGAATGCAAAATGCATTCAATCATGTCTGCAAAATGCAAAACGCATCTAAAAAATCATTCAAACTTAAAATAGAGAGCATTTCACATGTACACATGCCACACCGTGTTTACAGACAAATTTGCACAAATTTATCATATAATTTCAACAAACTGTCAACTGCAAACATTAACTCGATAACTCGATCGTTCTACAATTGAATTCTTACCATCATCATAATGTTAAGAAACTTGCAAACTTTTACAAAATTTACAAAAATTGTATCTAAATTTATTCATAATTAAAATTAAAATTTTTTGAACTGGAATACGCCACTTGAAAAGCAATTGTATCTTTTCAATCAATTACTTGGCATTTCCCACAAAAATGCTAAAAACAATTAAAAAAGCAATATTAAAATGCAAAAATAGTTATTTGCTCAAAATAACCAAAATGTATCTACACTTAATTAAAATCTCTCACATAAACTAAAAAACATATCTAAATCAATCACCGTCATACCGATTGGACTCCACTTCAAACACACTATCTCCACATTTCTCCTCCCAATACACACTCAGTCGAACATGCGCTCAATTCGACTCAATTCAACTCAATTTGAGTCAATTCGAAAAACAATGAAAAACACAGAGAGAAGGCGGCCTCTGGATCTTTCGAACATGCTAACAAGCCAGTACACTAGCTGTCTCACTCGCACTCTCACTCTGGCACTCGCATTCGCGCTCACACCGCTGGCTCAGTGCTTTACGATAATAAGTCGAATGGACTGTGCTATGCAATTTACATGTCCTTATATGGTCATGATTTGTCCAAATTAAAAGCTGAGAGAGTTGAGAGTGGATCAGTGGAGAGCTTAGATTTCTGTCGTGTCTGAGAGACAAATGCAAAAGATGCGCTTCGGGATTACTACATTTCGTCGCATTATAATGACAAGTCGAAATCGGGCATCAAAGCAGAAATTCAAAAATTGTGTAAATTATAAAAACTGTGAAAAACATTTACGATAAATAAAAAATATAAAACATAATTCAACAAAAATCAAAAATTAACAAAAATCTACAAAAACCAAATACAACTAAATACATTGAAATAAAAAGGTTTGACAACAATTTAATAAGAATTAATTCAACGAATTGTGTACGTTACTTAATTAAACAGAAAAAGTTCTCTCTTGCTTGCTGGCTTCGCCTGCCTGCTTGCTTGCTTGGCTGCTGTGCGCGTGTGTGTAAGTGCAATGATGTGAAAAGCTAAAATAAGTGCAATGAAATTCGAGCTAGTGAAAATTGTGCTGGTTTGGCTTTCCCGATTCAGACCACTGTTCGTTCATGCAAATCTGCACTAGAGCTAAGACGCGATGTTAGTCGCAGCGTTAGAGCTAGTGTGTAAGCACGATTGCGAATCCCTAAATGATAACACTCTCGCGTTGCTTTAAGAACTGTCTGGTTTATTGATTTGTAAGGGTTTATATAGGATGCCTTATGTACTATTTTGGTAGAGACCAACGCATTGTTCCTGTACGGTCGACCTTGTCTACTTATTATTCTATGGGATCTTAGGTAATGTTAGATAGAGCAAATTATAGCTTCAAATTGTTAAGTATTGTGTAGTTGTCTCCATTCTATTTATCTTACTAGATGACATTATTTGTGTTCACTGATCTTATCTACTAATTCTGAACGCCTGTTGTGATCCTTTTCAAGTGATTTGTTGCACATCAGGTAGCGCACACCGAGGATTGTCTAACTTCCATGTTTATTTATGAACACCACCATTTCCGCCGCGCCCCGCTGCCGCCACCTTTGGCAGCAGCGGCATAGTCACCAGAAACAGCGGCAGATGCAGCAAGATCAGAGGCTTCTATTTTCCTTGACCAAATCCCAATCCGAAACTCAGTCACGACTCTAGTGCATTGCAACGCATGTACTCTAGTTCAGTCACCCCAGCGTTTGCAGAACATCAGCAAATTCCAGAAGTCAAACAATAGAAACAAATGCAACTATAACGACCAAAAAAGACATTGACTCTAAGTACGACGGCAGCACATCCGCCACGCGTGCTACGTCAGCAGAAAGTCTGCATTGGCCAAGTCGTGGGAACGTCAACGACATCGGACACCATCAGTGGCAGCAGCGGCTACAACGGCAGCAGCGGCAGGAGCGGTTGCAGCGACAACAGCGACGTCGGCAGAGAATAGGTTTAGTTTACAATTGTATTAGAATATTCAATTAGTTTAAGAATTGTCTTCAAATAAACAACATTTTTTTTTTTTTTAAACAAATTAAAAATATAATTTAATTGGCGCCCGAGCAGGGACTCGTGAGAAAATCCGAAAAAGTTAAAGAACATCGTGTTTAGTACCAGTGCCCCAAAACGCCACAAAGTGTAACTCGCGTCAAAGTACCAGTGCCACAAAACGCCACACAGTGTACCTTGTGCTTTAAGTACCAGTGCCCCATCGCCACAGAGTGTAATCTACGCTCTAAGTACCAGTGCCCCATCGCCACATAGTGTACTACAAACATAGTGTATCAAGAGCAAAGCACCGCGAGCGCGATTAACTTTGAAAAGGAGAATTGACGAGTCTCGAACCTTTACCGCCGACTCCGTCTGTTGAACGCGTTCGCAGACGGCTACTACAGTAGTGCTACTAAGGTTCCCCAGTCACCTGCCGCACCGCCGCATCGCCTCAGGACAAAAAGGAACACATCTGAAGAGCCAGTAGTTGCAGATTCGCCGGACAATGTTGTACTTGTAAGCATAGATATTAAGTGAAAAATTAAAAAAAAAAAAAAAAAAAGAAATTGATAAGAGGAAAATTCGAAACCTAAAATTAAAAAATTCCAATCCAAAAATATATAAAATTAATACAATCAAACTAAAGTAGATATAAGAACAATATTCACCTTATTTTTCTTTAATCTATATATATAAAATGCTTTGTCCTCACTGACTGACTGACTGACTGACTGACTGACTGACTGATGACTGACTGACTGACTGATATATCACAGTAATGGCGAAACCACAAGTCCTAGAGACTTGAAGTTTTTTTTAATAAATCAGAAAAAAAATTTCCAGATTCGTATGGGTATTTTAATTTTCTAATTCCACCTGCAACCTATTTAAAAAAATAAAAAACATTATTTAAAAGGCATTAAATGCAAGCTCGCTAAGCAAGCATTGAAAACGTTCAATGCGTGTGCACGCATACAAACATGTTGTTGTTGTTTTATTCCCGTGAACGAAGCAGTAATTTATATTGCGTTCTTTGTCATACATCTATATATATAAAATACTTTGTCCCCACTCACTGACTGACTGAATATATCACAGCCATGACCAAACCACATGTCCTAGAGACTTGAAGTTTTTTTTAAAAAATCAGAAAAAAAATTTCCAGATTCGTATGGGTATTTTTATTTTTTAATTCCACCTGCAACCTATTTTAAAAATTAAAAAACATTTAATTAAATTGCATTAATTGCACGCTCGCTAAGCAAGCATTGAAAACGTTCAATGCGTGTGTACGCATACATACACAATTTTATCGTGAGCAACTGAAAGAGAGCCAGAGAACAACAGTTAGACTCGACTTCAAAGAGAGCCATGGCATTTGTTTTTGTGTTCGCTTTTGCATTTGCGTAGTTTTTGGTTTCGCTTTTGTTCGCTTTTTGCATGTGCGTAGTGCGAGCAAAATCGCCAATGTTGTTGTTGTTTGGTTTCTGTGAACGAAGAAGTGACTTATACTGCGGTATTTGTCATACATAAGTGTGTACATATGAATCGGCTGCTGTGAGAATTGACAACAATGCTTTACTCATTCGTTGCTGCCCCTTAAGTTTTGTATGTAGTCTGTGATACCCTGTACCATTAAAATGTTTTATTAAAAAATGTATACATTAAAAAAATTGTTTTTATTTATAAAAACAACACTATTATATCCTTTCTTATGAATTTGTTAAATTTACGGTGTTTTACCTTCAAAAATATTGAAGGCAATAACGTTTAAAGCGTAATGGGTATTTCATAGTAGTAGGCATTTTCTTAGACACTTTTGGTTGTATGAAATTAACTGTCTGTGGGTTATTTGCTCACTAATATAACATTAAATCAGAAGCTCTTTTTAAATTTTCACCTGCATTTTATTTTTGAAAATGTAAAATATTTATTAAATCGAATTCGCAAAATCTATGTACTATTTGTCAATCCGTAAAGCATTACGGGCTTATTGTTAGATGGCGCCACTAACAAATAATTTAAATAATAATATTTCTGATACTTTAAGTGGGGATCTGCGTCCGAGCAAAGCAAGGACGCAAAAGCGGGCCCACTAGTATTAATATATATGTACATGTATATACATAATCATGTATACATATATGTCACACACTCATGTGTATTTAATTTGCGCCGACGAAAGTTCTTAAATTGTTTGCACAGATTATGCCGACGAAAATAATTAAATTGTTTTAGTCCATGTATATATAGTCTTTCTAACACATCTATATATATATCTATATCTTGCGCAACTCAACAACGTTTTAATTCTTCTTCTTGGAGCCGGCCACGTTTTAATTTTAATTTTTTGCGCCGGTAAAACTCTCGAACGCATTCATCTACGTTAGAATTCTCCACCAGACTCCTCGACATGTGCCGCACTCTGCTGTTGCTAAGCTCTACTTCTTGTTTTTACATCTCCTATCGCCCACGCATGCTCTCTCTTTCGCCAGTCAACGGACGATCGCCCTTGGGCTTGACCTATATTTCGGGCCCATCGGTGCAGCATCCCAATAAAGCCGCTCACGCGTACATCTATAATCTCTCTCCTCCTCTATCTCTCTCTCTCTCTCTCTCTCTTATACTTCCAGAGGTGGGACGTTCGACTCTGCCTTTCATTCGGCCCTTTATCGATATATCGATAACACCTTTCGTGCGGAAGCAGACCCAGATGCAACACACACATGCAAATGCATACCCAATCGCACATGCTATTCTTACTAAATTTATGCATTCGTACTTACCCTATTTTGAATTCAAATATTTATTCACCACTTGCCAACACCACCAAACTACACAAATATTTTAAATTTTAAACACTTTTTCTTAAATAAAATGCCATTGACTCTCAGTTTGCTTTTTGCCGAAGCCCAATTTTTTTTGGTGTATCGATGGCAAGCTAAAACTATCGATTTTTTTAATGTTCGGCTCTCGATAGTCCCATCGATTGTTTCTGCAGAACTACTATATGTCTGTTTGTCTGTCTGCCGGATATGAATGCTGAGTAGGATTGCCGTTTTTTTTTTAAATATCGTTTCGATGATATTTTCGAAATCAAAAATATCGATTTCATATTGATATACATCATTTTAAAATATCGATATATCAGATATTTTCAATATTTTTAAATTTCCTTTAATTTTAACAAAAAAGTGTCCGTCCCACGATAAAAAGGTGCATATTTTACATAAAATATTAAATTTATTTTTAATTTATTTTTAGTTTATTAGTAATATTTAATTTATTTTTCAATACTTTGTTTTTAATGATTTGAGGAATACTCGTTGCATTATGTGCGAATCAGTCATGCGACTACGTGTGTCACACACAACACATTTTATTGCCGAAGCGTATGTTTACTTCTAATAATGTTGTTACCTGAAAAATAATGGAAAAAAATTAATAAAATAAGGAATAATAATAATATATCACAAATTTTAATAGTAATACTTGTCTGGGACCGGCCAGACATTTTATATTGTGGCAGACATTTTATCATTAGGTGTGTTAGCCCATCTTTCTCGACACACCGAATAGGCATGTTATCCTTTATTAACGCAATGACTTCTGTTATATCTTTTGCCTTTTACCCATTTTCTAAAATAAAAGAAAAGTTAATAAAACCGCACTACACATTTTTTAGGTTACTTACCCTTAAAAGCGTCATAACTTTGAAATGCAGCGCTTATTGTTGAAGTTGGACGATCTTCAGTGTTGTTTGAATGCTAATTATTAATTATAGAAACAAATGTAAAAGAAATAAGCAATCTAAATTAAATATGGCACATTGTCTACATATATGTGACGCTAACTTTTGTACCAGATTTATATAAAAAACGCGCCACTTAATACAAACGTGCTTTTGGCATTTCAGATATGTATCACAGTGTCTATTTTTAATGTGGGACACTAGATTACTGGAGTTGCCGCTTGTTTTGACTGATTTTGTGCATAGTATGCACTTTGCAGTGGCGTTCTTAATTTCCAAATAATTGTCTTTAATTTTCATGACGCTTGTGTTCTTTTTTAAAATTCAAGTGTGACCAACACAAAAATTTCAAATATATCCCAAAAAAAATATCGCATGTTTGATATATTACCAAAACCAAAAACGCGATATAAATATATCGATTTGAAAAATATCATTCGATATATCGATATTTTTATATACTTCCGGCATCCCTCAGCATTGCTGAGTGATTAATATTTTAACTGCACATAATATATACGGTCATCATACTGGCATACAGTTCGCAAATATTTTTCAAATGCTATTGACACTGTCTTTCTTGTTTACACACAAGATTTCAACATGATCTTTTCTTCTCACGTACAAAATTTACCTTCGGGCATAGCTATGTACATATATCAACTCGACTTTTAATGCTGATTAAGAATATGTATACATTATAGGGTCTGCCTCGCCTCCTTCTGGCTATTACGCACATTTTTTAAGCAAACTTAAACTTTTCCACCAAAGGGTTTTGCTATAGTAGTGATTTTGTGGTGAAATCGTTCACCTTACTCGTAGCTGACCTATTATAAAATTTAATGAGAATAGGCCATATCACAGCGAACTCTAGTCCGCGCTGGTGAAGAAAACAGCAGAAAGGCGACTAGCTATATGTACAGATAATTTGGGAAATTTAGCTTCGATTGTCCAATCAGATTGACTTAAATTATCGACCAAAAGGTAGTATTAGCCAAAAATATAGCAAAATAAGAGGATGTGAGCAGAAGGGACAAAGCTTAGAAGATAGGAGCTTTTGAGATTTTATGTAAAATTTATTAGTTTGCCAATATTCTTCCAAATTAAAATGAAAAGGCAGTTTGTTTGTCGGTTTGCATGAAAGCGCTAAAAACATCTGAAATGTTATGAAGAGGATTTATAGTTCTTTGTTATCCAATTTTGTGACACACTGTACAATAACTACATTTAAACAGGAATAATTGAAAGTCACAAATCTTTAATCTGAAATTTGAAATTAAAAATTTAACACAGGGTTTTGTAAAAGTATGAAGTCTTCAACGCGCCTAGCGGCTACGACACCAACTTTTTTAGTCCGTCGGCTGAAGATTAAGCTTTTATTTTGATTTAAGAGTATTAATTTAAGTTAGCTTCAGTACGAACTTAAGTTTCAGTTTATATTTCATTTATATAATAGTACGACTGCAAGGAAGTGGGTGGCGAGCAAATAACCAATTATAATACATATATAACGCAAATAGTTTTTTTTGTTTTTCTACTCTTCAAATATAAGGCAAATCATTGGTGTCGACTTTAAAAACAATTTCATAAATAATAAAACATTTTTGTATTTTTGTTAGTTTGGGAACGGTAGCAACTCTGCTTGCCGCTCTCATTTTTCGCATTTATATAAATGAAATCTTTCAAAGTTTTAAGTCATTTTTTGAACTTTCTCTGTCACTCCTGTGTATGTTAGAAATAGCGACCGATAGTTCTCAAAAGAATGGAAAATACGAATATATATAGTAATTTGCTGCTGTTTCCTATGCCTTCCATTAAATATATGTTTACACGTACTACTCTTAATTTTACATTAAGTGACCAAATTTTTGAAGCAACAAATTGGTGTTTCGTCTAGGTTACAGAAAGAATGTAAGTGTCCGAGATGTGGGCTGAGAACCGTGCTTTGAAGAAAGATAATTCATTTCTAAAACAATTTTGAAAATTTTTTTTTTTTTTTTTTAAAGT
This sequence comes from Drosophila sp. st01m, assembly GCA_018901795.1. Classification (NCBI taxonomy): domain Eukaryota; kingdom Metazoa; phylum Arthropoda; class Insecta; order Diptera; family Drosophilidae; genus Drosophila; species Drosophila sp. st01m. The sequence continues at coordinate 22,666 of JAEIFG010000892.1, read as the reverse complement.
TTTTTTTTTTTATTATTTAATGGCATTGCCACTGATCGTTTACATCCAAAGTTGTTACTACTCATACTAGTTCTAGTTACTTAGTTCCATACTGGTTAGCCAGAATGCGACTCTGACGAACTGAGCTTTCTGGCTTTTATACATCCTTGCGTCAATATAGTGGCCGACATAAAATTATTTATTAATTGAGGTTCATTAAATTTTTAAATTAATTTGGAGCTACGAGATACTCGTGCTAATGTAAGAATCTGCTTGTTTATTATTTTAATTAGATCTTTATCTTTTATGTGGTTCCTTGAAAGCTTTCAGAAATATATCTCTGCAATGCGCGCGCAAGAGCTTTTCTTATAACTGAAATAAAGTTGTTTTACTCAAAATATTGGATCGTGGTATACCCTGGATTAATAAAACCCATATCTTAATTTAAAATTAAAGTACAACAATAATTTATTACCGAAAATTGCATAAGTAAAATGAATTGCTAAATTCTAATTGTAAAGAACATATTGTCTGCTTGCCAGAAATTAAGTTGAAATTTCAAATTCATAAATAAAAAATGTATATATATTTATATATTTAATATATACATTACAATACAAGCGAAATTTAATAATTTTACTATAAACACCAGTGAATTAGTTGTTTTTATAAAATACGTATGCACACACAAGACTTTGAATATCATGTGATTGCTAAGCAAACCATTTAATATATACAATACAGGGTATAAAAACAAATCGATTACAGGAATGTTGAAAATCTAGTTTGTTTAACACAAGTGCGCGGAACATTACATGTACAATAATAGCTTGGTTAAATTTATTAAATAAATAAGTAACCAACAATTCCATTAACTACAAATTTTGTAGATTCTACTTAAAAACATCTTCAATCAAGTACGTAGTGCACAATTTTAACATTTACTCGCAAATGTAACAGTTCATAAAAATTATTCTAAATATAGTTACTTGTATAATATTAGTATAATTATTAGTATTAGTAGTACAATTTGGTATTCGGATTAACCATATTAATTTAACAATTTAGTTTTCATTAGGGCAAAATAATTTTAAAATTGTATACTTATTAAGCTAAATTTGACTTTTTTAAAAACGTGTTTATCGATTTTACACTGCTGACGTATTTCGCCAGTGCGCAGAATCAATGACGTGGATATAATTTACACATGTATGTGTACAATGCATACTTCTTAGTTTATGTTTTTGCAAATGTTTACAACCGACTAGGAAATCGTTGACCTTATCTTCTGGATGAAAATTTCGAGCGAATTCAACAAAATGTTTTTTCCTTATTACTTTATAGATGTGAAAATGAAGAATCCTTTCTTGCGATATCTCTTGTGGGAGCGGTAGAATACGAGAGAACTTGTGATTATCTCTAAAAGCAGCATAAATTCTCTAACAAGAATAGTAAACCCCTGAAATTGACGGAAAATAAATGTAACATGAGAACTCTGTGCAACCTCGCATCGCTCTCTGCGATGCGGCCAGTTGAGCGCACTCGACAGTTGGATACCCTGTGCGTAGCAACTTTAAAAATGTTTGCCATGCCAAAGAACTCATGTCCTTGTAGAGCGCTGTTTTAAATATTTGGATTTAATATAGGTGTTAATTAGATAGATTTTAACCAAATTGGGTAAAAAACAAACTTGATCTGCTAACGTTATTCAATAAACTATATAACAAGTGTGAAGTCTATAGTTCTATAGTCTCTGGTATCGACGGATATAGTTAAATTGACTCGGCTGTTGGTACTGTTCAAATATATACTTAATAGGGTCTGCCACGAGTCATTCTGTATTTTACATACATTCTGCCGAACCCGTTGAAAAATCTGCAGAATCTTCCTGATGTATTTTCACAGACCAAAAAATATCCAATACAGTATGCATGTATATGATAGACCCATAGTTTAAAAACTAAAATTAAAAATTTAGTTTACTGTGGTTAAATTGCCTATTTTTTGAAACTTCTAATATTATCTTTTATGTAAAGACAGTAATATGTGCGGATTTTATTTTAAAGTTTGCTAAGGAAAAATTTGAGCCTTTGAGTGGAGCGGGTCAGATTTTTTAAAATGAAGTCGATAGTTGAGATCGGTGGGAAAACATCGGACTTACAAATTATTGAAGAATACCAAATCCCTCCAATTTCAACTGGGAGACACCTTGTTTTGGAATGTGCGTGATATATGAAAATGGCAAGTATTTTTGGGCAATTGCTTAAATAAATTTTTCAGGTTGATTAATTTCATAATATGTTTGTGAAAACCTTGTAATATTACCTGCCTTTATAGTAGGTACAAGTTACTATCATTAAATTGTAAACACACGTGCCTGCATAAAATTAAGGGTCCATTTCCAACAATAATAACTGAGCGCAAGTTTGCTCTTATGGCATAAACGTATTAAATAATTTTGAAAAAAACGTATTAAATAATTTTGACTTGGAGTCAATGATGACTCAATGGGAGTTTGACGCGAAGCGATTTGGTTTACTTAAAGCCCGAAATGACAGAGATGCGATACAAAATTCATCCGATAATGCAAATCATCAATAATCACCTTGCTGAAAATTGTATTGGCAACGAAAAATACTATTTCAAAAAAATAAAACAGAAATTTACTACTTTTGGGATGGCGTAGGTTGTTGCTGTTGTTGTTAATTAACTATTAACATTTTTGTGCATAGTAATATTTTTTGGTGCACATCAAAATATTTTTCGGACATGTGGTCATTAATAAGCCCATATTTGGTGATGATTTTAAACACTATTTTATTAGAATCCACAAGAGTTGGTTTTTTATTACAAAGATCATACAAAATAAACGTGTGCCTGTTTTCTATAATCGGTCTATAATTGCTGTCGACCGAAATCAATGTATCTTTAGATACTGCAAAATTAAAGAAAAAATCAAGTTCCTATAATTAATTAAAAAAATTATTTAGAACGCAGTCAAAATACAATCTCAATCTATTAGCGATTTTTTTGGTGAAACCGTTTACCTTGTTAGTGATCTGTCCCAAATTACACTGGGGTCATATGACGAAAAATATGATTTTCTATGGTATATACTTTTTTTAGAAAAAATTTGCAAAATTTAGATTTTCCAAAGGCGAACATTCTCAAAAATTATGATTCGTTTTGTGCCGTTTTTATAATTTTTTTACTTAAAATGCTGGGAAAACTAAAAAAATGTATTATATTTTTAATCTTCATTATATATATTTATTATAAATATATATATATAAACCCATTTTGCTAGCCTAATTGCATGACTTTCGACTAATCATTCCAGTTCTATCAGTATGTATAGTGGTCGGATTCCAAATAAATTTGAAAATGTTTTATAAGACAATACGAGAATCATAATTTAAGAGTATAGCGTAGGTAGACTGAAAAATAAAAAAGTTTTTTGTACTAAAGATATATTTGGCCAGTCTATAAATGGCAATTCCAGATCCACAGTTTCAAATTTTGTTTAAGATATCTTAAATAACCACATAAGGTTTCAAGCAAAGACTTGACTTTCGACCGATCCATTTTTCCTAGTGGATAGATTTCAACCAACTTTGGCCTGAATGTTTAAGACCAACGAAACTGTATATTGTTATTATAAGTATAGTTAAGATATCCTAAAAGATTTACATACTAAAGCGTTAGACCGATCGGTTCTATAGCAGCTATATGATTTAGAGAACCGACTTGAACTAATATTGGTAAAGACAATGAGGGGCATTCAGAAGGTTTTCAATAGTATTCGCTATTTTTCTTATGATCGATCAGTAATGCCAAAAGACGAAAACAAATACAGGATAGCAAAACGAAAATACTGTTAAATACCAGTAATCAGTATCATGTATCACACTTTTGGAACGATACATATTTGGCAATACCAAAATATGGTATTTTTTGATTGTCGGAAAATTTTTGCTGAATGCGAAAAGGAGTGATTAGGTACCATGAGTATCTGCTGAAAGCCCCCACTATATAACAGTATAGAATACTCAGTTTGTTTAGTTGTAATATTTTTTTTTTACATTACATTAAAAACATAAAATTTATTAATATTAGGTAAAACTATTTTTATAAAATAAATATTAATTTAAAATATAAAATATTATATTCTGGGGGTATATAAAAAATAAAAAGAGATAAACCGATTGGTCCAACATTTGTTGCAAGGATTGGGGAAAACCCAGAAAAACCCAATCAGACCAAGGTGAAATTAGAGAAATATTAATTAGTTAGATTAGTAAGATATAATAATATAGAGGCCTTAATAGTTAGTGAAGCACATAAACTAATCGTACGGTACAGATTGTTATAGTCAGCACACATAATACGAAAAGGTTCATGCAAAGCCCACTTATGTGTAGTGTTGCAATGCTGAAGATATAAGGGGTTAAAGTTACGAGTAAATCTAAAAGGTATGTTAAAAGTTATTTCGTCCAATAAACTAACTGAGTCAACTTGACCCCGTAGTAATTTATGAACGAAGATTACTCCAAGCATAATTCTACGATTAGTGAGAGAGGGGAGATTAATTAAGCGGAGTCTACTAGAGTAAGAAGAAAAGGGATTTCTGAGTTCCAGCTCAAGTCACGAAGAGCAAATATTAAAAATTGTTTTTGAACTGATTCTATTCTAACACGATGTGATTCGTATTGAGGGGACCAAATCCATGTCCCATACTCAAGAATCGGACGAGTCTAGTCATATAAGGATCATCAAATTCCTTGGACCAACGCTTAATAAACCCAAGAACTCCCATTGCTTTATTGACCGAAACATCAATATGTTAATGATCCAGGATTATACCTAAATCATTTACTGAGCTTTCGGTATCATTAATGCATTCCAAGATAATGCCATTAAGTTAATAGTGACAGATATGGCGAAAAGATCTATAGAAACTCATTACATTACATTTAGCACTGTTAAGATTAAGAAAATTGGTTTGACAACAAAGAAACATGGCATTTACATCCGCTGGCAACAACCTTTCAGAGAGAGGGTCACTATAATTTAAACAAACCTTGACGTCATCCGCATACATGAGTAAGATAGAACAGATGAAAGATCGTTAATAAAAATAAATGGACCAAGATAACTGCCTTGTGTTACTCCAGACGTATCTTTGATGGACTTTGAGAATGAAGTTTTGAAGCTAACTTCTTGCGTTCTGTTGTTTAAATAAGTAGATATCCAAAGAAGAAGATTATTAGGAAAGCCGAGAAGGTCAAGCTTATGAATTAGTAACGAGTGATTTACAGAATCAAAAGCTTTACTGAAATCGGTATAAACAACGTCAGTTTGCATCATTTTCTTGAACCCATTAATGACAAGGGAAGTAAACTCAAGAAGGTTGGTGGTAGTCGATCTACATCTCATAAACCCATGCTGACTAGGAGAGATAATAGAACCACACAAATGTTGAAGATGAGAAGTCATTATTTTCTCAAGCAACTTGGGAATTGCAGAGAGCAATACCCATATAGTTCTGAACATCGCACTTAACACCCTTTCATCATAGATTAGTTACTGCTTTTGCCATACCCTCGCTTAAAAATCCTTGCATTACTGGATCGGGCTTGATTATCTTCTTGTAATTCATTAATTTGCTGTTCATATTATAAACAGGCGAGGTTGTAAGTCATGTAAGTCTGTCTTTGCTACATTTTCCACGGCATATTTGCAGAACATAGACTGCAGAATATCGAACGCTGTTATACCGAGTGTTATAAGCTCTAGAATTTTTCAGTGTCGAGCTTGTCGCGTTGTTCAATAACATTTATCTGACATTATGGCATGGAATGCCCGTGCCGTTAGAAATAAATGTACAGAACTGATCAAGTTCTTAGAAAATAATCACATTCACATTGCACTTATAAATGAAACGTGGCTGACTCATGGTGACCGTTTTAATATACCCGAATACACTATCTACAGAAATGACAGGAAGAAAAGTAGGGGAGGCGGCGTTGCCATTGCAGTTAGTAACAAATTGATACATGAACAAATACATTGCATTAAAAGTCATGTTAATGAAAATGTAGGTATACAAATCAACACTAACTCTAATTCCAGCCTAAAAATATACTCTATTTACTTTGCTGGAAATACTTCAAAATGTATTCCTAGTTCATGTGATTTATCTTGGGACCATAATCATTTAAAAAGTTTGTATAGATCTGATCTCCTTAAGATCTCACAAATAAATGGAAATTTTCTAATTTGTGGGGACTTCAACTCGCGCCACAGAGCATGGAAGTGTACCCGAGCCAATGGCTGGGGCAAAATTCTCAATGAACTTTCACATCTAGGAAAATTCAGTATTTTGTACCCTACGCAACCCACATATATTCCGCATAACCATAAAGCGAAAGCATCAACATTGGACCTATGCCTCACTGATATCCCTAACCAGCTGACTAAACCAGCAGTAATGCAAGAGCTTTCCTCTGATCACCTACCAGTGGTTATAAAATACTCTACAAATTTTATGCGCAATGTAAAAACATGTCCGATTTTGGGAAGGGCAATTTGGGCGCTTTTTAAGAGAATTATAAATGAAAGGCTGATGGTTGAAGAGGTCAACTGCTCACAGATTTCGACTGTGGATATTGATAATTTAATCGGCTCTTTCACTAGAGTAATCAATTATGCCTTTCTTAAAGCAGTCCCTCATAAACGTATACATCACTCAAAGCTTACACTCCCTGTACATATAACTGAATTATTTAAAACAAGAAATATTATCCAAAGACAATGGATTAGGTCGCGTCATCCATTATTAAAAGCAAGATGTGATCATTTAAATTACATCATACGAAAAGAGCCTTTCATTTATAATAATACAAAATGGAACAATAAACTTCAAATGCTGGATAAATGCAGCAAACCTTTTTGGAATATAACCAAAGCAATTAAAAAAAGAAAAAAATTGTTCCGTGTTTAAGTAAAGCTGATGAAATATACGCTTCTGGAAAAGAAAAAGCGAATATTCTTGCTGATATCTTTCAATTGAAGCATAATCTGACACATTCATATTCAAACCAAAATACAATTGACCAAGTCAAAATATCTTTACAATCTATAGCTGAAACTCCAAACAACATCGCAGCAATTTGTAGAGTCACTTATCCAGAGGTTTTTTCAATTGTAAAAGCTCTCCATACTAGAAAATCTCCTGGAATTGATGGAATACCCAATATATCCCCGAAAAACCTTCCTACAAGCGCCATTAATCACATTGTTAACATTGCTAATCACTGTCTTCAGGCAGGCTATTTCCCACGGGATTGGAAGATAGCAAAAATAGTTCCAATTCTCAAACCAGGAAAACCTCCTGATAACCCTGAAAGCTACCGACCAATAAGCCTATTAAGCGGATTGTCAAAGATACTGAAAAAATTAATTAAATTGAGATTGGTGGAATTTTTGGACATACACAACACACTACCAACGGTACAGTATGGTTTTAGAAATGGTCTAAATTCCATACTGCCGACCTTAAAACTCAGAAATTATATTAAAGAAAGTATCCAATCCAAACAATCTGTAGGGTTGGTTACACTTGATATTGAGGCTGCATTCGATACTGTATGGCATGACGGACTGTTGCACAAACTAAAGATGATTGGAACTCCCATATACCTCATTAAAATAGTTCAAAATTTTTTGACACATCGATACTTTAGCGTTAATTTGGACAGTAGTCAATCTGCTAGACGAATTTTAAATGCAGGTGTGCCACAGGGTTCTGTCTTAGGACCTACATTGTTCATTATTTTTACACACGATATTCCACAAGCTACAAACTGTGTACTTTCACTGTCACTGCTGACGACGCCGCTGTCTACAGTGCTGGTTTCTTGCACAGCGAGATAAATTAATCCATGCAGAGCTACTTAAATGAATTAGACATATATTACAAAAAATGGAAAATTAAAATTAAACCTAATAAAACGAATGCTATATTTTTTACAAAAAGAAGGAAATCTTTTTATCTTCCTGATAGACAGTTGAAAATACGAGACTCTCTAATACAATGGATTGACAACATTCGATATTTGGATATATTTTTTGATAAAAAACTAACATTTAATTACCACATCAACTGCAAAATTATGAAAGTTAATAAAATTATTTCCACACTGTACCCTCTAATAAATTGTAAATCTATATTATCAATATCCAATAAGATTATAATTTTTAAAACAATTTTTAATCCAATATTAATGTATGGGTCACCTGTTTGGGGAAGTTGTGCTCAAACTCATATCAAAAAACTTTAAATATGCCAAAACAAGCTGTTAAAATTAATAATGAACTTACCTTATTACACAAACACTAAGTACCTACCTTTAAAAGCAGGTGTACAAAATGTTCAACAAAAAATACAATATTAACTATCTTTTGTTTCAAGTCCAAGTTTTTTTTTTAAGTTAGTTGTAAGTCAATTAAGGTTTTTCTTCTCCCTTGTTTTCCTTAATAAATTCTAAATATTGTTATACAACAAACTAAAAGTAAGTCAACTAGACATAATAAATAAATATTTCAGCTGAAAGCCTTTGCTAAACTCTGTAAATACCTAATTATACCATTAGCTTTAGTGAAATGTATATGATAAAGCACAAATAAATTAAAAAATATAATTAATCTGACATCTTTGATCAGATATAGTCCCCGCAATGACCTTGTATTGTTTACCCAATAAATGTCGCGACGTTAATAGATTTGTATCAAGATTTTCACGATTTTGGTAAATTCCAATAAGTATCTTAGAGCAAAGCAAAAGATAACTGACCGCTTTGTTATTGTTGGTGATATCTTAGCTAATCTAACAGACCAAATCACTAACCAAGTCTAGCATGATCCCGCCAAGTCATTTTTCCACAATGTTAGTAAGTGTTAATTGTACCGTTTTGTTATATCAACATTTCAAAGGTTGATTGACAATTTAACGAGCCTAATTAATGTTTATAATGCTTTTATTTCACCTATGGTTAATAAATCAAACGGCTGCGAAATGTGGATGCAAACATATAACCGTCAAATGGGCTTGACTGCAAATCTTCCACACATTAAAATAAATATTTAAAATACAAACAAAATTTCTTTAACCATTTTAACATTTTTTTGATTCATTAATTGAATTTAATTAATTTTACTTTATGAAAAAACTGCTGCATATTATTTTTTGAGTATAAATATTATATGTAACGAATTGATTTCCTGACGATTTTATATATATATATGAGAATTCCTATCAATCGTTTTAATACATAATTTTGTTAAACATTTAAAATGTGAAAAAATTTATCCAATTTCATAAAAAAAAAATTTATCGACTGAAGCTAATTTAAAAATTGCAGCTAATATAATTTTTTTTTTTTTTTTCATAAAAAAAACACATAAAATTGCGACTGGAAGTATTCTAAATATGCGAGAAAGGAGAAGACCGTATGTAGACGGTATTGTCGGTTTGAGCGGAAAAATCTGGCCGTTCGCTTTTATCACAAGAAAATATAGCATGGCCTTGATTGGGTTATTAAGTAATTTTAGAACTAATATAACTTTAATCAAAAGAACAATTCAATGCAATTTGTAACCTTTATGCTTATATTTAAAGCATGTTTAGATTAATAATTGCTTCAGTTGGACTTCGATTATATTGTCGAAACCATTGAACCTGGTAGACCAGATAGCCAGATGCGCTTTGTGCATTTTGTCAGGATTAAAGCTTCGCATCCAATGTTTGCCAAACTGCCAAGTCAAAACTTAAGCTTACCTACCATGTATTTGCTTTTAAAATAAATATAAACTTTATTGAACAACTATTTCGAGTTTGTCTGTTGGAGGGTTAAAGTTGCGGATAGTTGCAGCAAATCTTGATAAGTTTACAAAGACCATATTCTCAGACAAACACATACGTGTAATTGCTTCGGCATAACACGACATTCACTAAACATGTGTTTACATGTTTAAAAAGCGGGTTTGGGTTAAGAATAAACCCAATTGAATAATACAAAAATTATGTACAGGTCACAAAAAAAATGTTTATCCCTTAAATTAGAAATGTCCTTTATAGGGTCGGAGCAGATTCCTTCTTTCGGTTGCATATGTTGTAGCAAACACAATAAACCATTGTCGAAAAACTGAAATAAATAATTCTATCTATTGAAACACCAATTTGTTTAAGTTTTATTATTTATTATTATTCGTTTTATATTTTCAGCTCTAGGAGCTTTTTTAAAAACACGCACTCTAACGCTAATGAAGAAGTTCAAGTAAATCAAAAATAGTGTGACCATACTTCAGTGTATGAATTATATCAAAATAAATTAATCGAATAATGTTAATGTCGATCAATGTTAAGTGTGTGTTATTTTTGTTTAAGGCGATATATTCAACACGCCCCCTCAAAAACCAACATTTAAAAGATAAAAATTATATACATTACAAACTTATTCCAGTGTGGCTAGTGTGCTTACTGGGAGTGTACAATGTGTTATCCAGCATTTACTGCGAGGATCAGGGAAAACCCAGGAAAACCTAATCAAATAACATTTCAAAAACCAACTTAATTACATTAAATACTTTAGATTAACAATGTTTCAGTACTTCAAAAATTTAAAGAATTGATAGTAATAAATAAAAAATAATAAACTAAAAATTGATTCAATGACTTAAATAGTAATAACTGAAGCTTTTCAGATATCTGTCATCAGTCCTCAGCATCCTATTGCAATCCCATCTTAGCTCACAGTTCCATGAATCTTGCACCAGGTAGAGGCTTTGTCATTATATCTGCAATTTTTTTACTGTGGATATATACTTAATAAAAATCACATTGTTTTCAACTTGCTCTCTTGCAAAATGGTATTTAATATCAATGTGTTTTGATCTTTTATGACATGAGGGATTATTCGCTATGCTAATACAACCTTGGTTGTCCTCATAGATTTTAATGGGTCTTTCAAGCTTTATATTTACACTATTCAGAAGTGACTTTAGCCAATGAGCTTCTCTTACAGCTTCAAGTAGAGCCATATACTCTGCGATAGACGAAGCTGCAACTGAATATTGCCTTTTGGTATTCCAGACAATAAGGTTTGAATCAAACATTTTAAATAAATAGGCTTTTGTACTTTTGCTGTCTATTTCATTGCCACACCAATCATAGCCACATAGCCTACTAAGATATTTTCACATTGAATATTTTTCTTATATATCAATTTCATATCAATGCTTCCTTTCAATTATCTCAAAACTCTTTTTAAACATTGCCATAGATCTATATTATTCTTGTTACTATATCTACTTAAAATATTAACTGCTGTAGTTAAATCGGGACGTATACATAACATTATGTACATTAAACAACCAATTAGATTGCGACATGGCGCATTAGAGCTCTCATCTGAGTCTAGTGACTTATAGTTTAATGGTAATGGGGTACTGACTGCATTGCAATCATTCATATTAAATTTATTCAAAACTTTTTTAGCATAAGCAAACTGACTTAAACAAATTTTGCCTTCAGACATTTTTTTTCTTATACCAATAAAATATTTTATTTCATTAAGGTCTGTCATTAAAAACTTTTCCATTAAGTACTGTTTAATACTTATCATTCCATTCATGTTTCCTGTTGCTATAACTACATCATCAACATATAAAAGCACATATACGCTTTTCTTGACATCTCCTTTGTCAAGTATATAATTACAGCGATCTACCGGAGAGTTTACAAAACCACATTCTTTTAGTGCTTGCTCAAATACTTCAAACCAGCATCTACCTGCTTGTTTGAGGCCGTAAATCGCTTTGTTTAATTTACATACACTCTCACCACTGCAAGGTACACCTTGAGGTAGAAATGCTTTAAGAAATGCTGTTTTGACATCCATTTGATGAACTTTCAAATCATATTGAACTGCTAATGATAATAAACATCTAAAACTTGAAATCCTGGCAACGGGTACAAATGTTTCTTTATAATCAACTTTGAACTTTTGAGTGAAGTCTCTCGCAACTAATCTTGCTTTGTATTTAACAGGATTTCCCAATTCATTATACTTGAGTGAAAATACCCAATTACTATCAACAATATTTTTGTTTTCTGGCTTCTTTACTATAGTCCAAGTGTTGTTCATTTAATGAGCATCTAATTCTATTTTAATGGCTTCGTCCTAAAGTGTTTTATCACTTCTATCTATGATTTCATCAAATGTATTTGGAACATCATTAAATATTGTATGTGCGTTCAAAACAGGTTTATTAAAATTTTCTTTATCTGGTTAAAATTCCGTACTCTCGTTCGGGATATCTGATGCCATACTTTCATTCAGTACATCAGCCTACTTTCTTGTCTTAATTCCAGAAAACTTTGTTTTACTTTCCTTACTATCATTCAGAAATTCTTCTTTACTTTCCTTACTATCATTCAAAAATTCTTCTTTACTTTCCTTACTATCATTCAGAAATTTTTCTTTACTTTCCTTACAATCATTCAGAAATTCTGTATTTTCGCTTTCCTTACTATCATTCAGGAAATTTTTATCATATAATACAGTTCTGGAATAAGCCATATTGGTTTCCACAACCACATCTCTAGTAATTTTGATCTTTTATAGTTGATGGTGAAATCGGTCCACAAACATCTGAATGTATTATGAAAGGGGTCCATTAACATAGCTTTTATCAGCCTTACTTGTTTACCATTTATGCAAGGCTCACATATTTCATCAGACAACTCAATACCTCTTAGTAGACTATTATCGAAATAAACTCTTCCTTTTAATTTCTAACAATTTACCACTGCTAATATGCCCAAACCACTAATGCCATAATTTATAATTATTTTTATTTTGTGCATTCACTGCATATGCATAAAATTTAATAATTGGTACATTGTTCAACATATACGTACCTGAACTTTGGGCTACCACAACTCCATTTTTTGATATCTTCACGCCGTCCTTCTCAAATTCGATTTTCATCTCCGCCTCTTGTAGGCGCTTTACAAATATTAAATTTCCTGCAGCCTCCTTGCAGTAAAGCGTTATCTAGTTGTCATTGTGCTGCCGCACAATACCACGTTTAGTAGCAAGGATAAATGCACCTTGCTTTGCCACAGATATTTGAAGTGGATGCGCCAACTCCACACAATCAGCATACAGGTTCTCGTCGTTTATTATATGATCCGTTGCACAAACTTTGAATTTACCATAAACGCGAAACCATGCTGTGACGTTGCGGCATGTGCTGTTTTATTTTCTTTATTATTTATTTATTTATTGTCAGGCTATAAGCAGCCGACATTTAAAATTTATATCTACATTACAAGAAATAAAATGTATTAATAATAAATAAAACTATTTTTATAAAATTAATATTAAATTAAAAAAAAAATACTAGTGGGCCCGCTTTTGCGTCCTTGCTTTGCTCGGCTATATAATAGGTGTAATGGGCTGTTTTTATAATGTATAAATTTCTAAATACAACATTTTAATGGTACCGGGTATTAGAGACTACATACAAAACTTAAAGGGCAGCAACGAATAAGTAAAGCCATGTCGTCAATTCTCACAGCAGCCGATTCATATGTACACACTTATGTATGACAAAGAACGCAATAAAAATCACTTATTCGTTCACAGGAACAAAACAACACTATTGGCGATCTTGCTCGCACTTACGCACATGCAAAAGCGAACACAAAAACAAATGCCATGGTTCTCTTTGCAGTCGAGTCTAACTGTTATTCTCTGGCTCTCTTTCAGTTGTTCACGCTAAAATTGTGTATGTATGCGTACACACTCATTGAACGTTTTCAATGCTTGCTTAGCGAGCGTGCATTTAATGCAATTTAATAAAATGTTTTTTATTTTTTAAAATAGGTTGCAGGTGGAATTAAAAAATAAAAATACCCATACGAATCTGGAAATTTTTTTTCTGATTTTTTAAAAAAAACTTCAACTTGTGGTTTGGCCATGGCTGTGATATATCAGTCAGTCAGTCAGTGAGTTAGTCAGTGAGGACAAAGCATTTTTATTTTATTTTTATTTTACAAAATTAGCTTAAATTACATTTAAATAATAATTTGGCTAATATAAAGCGGGCACTAGCTGCTAGGCCTTCGGCCCTTTTTTTTATATATATAACAATGTTGCCTTATTTTATTAAAGAACAAATTTTATTAATATTTATGATTGAGGGTTATTTTAATACTGAAGAGGGAGAAATATTTTTAAAAATGATATTGCGGGGTCCACTAAGGTGTACGCAGTCGTCCAAAATGTGAGAGACTGTAAGTGTATCCCCACATTGACATTGCGGTTTGGTGTCACCGTTGAGAAGGTGCGAGTGGGTGGTGTGGGTGGTGTGGGTATGGCCAATCCGTAAGTGCGTAAAGCTGGCGCATTTTGTTCGGGTATAGTTAGGAGGGTATTGTATTTTTTCCATACTTGGATTGTATGTTTTATACCAGTGTTGGAATACAATCCAATCCTGCAGACTTTTTTTATAGAGATGTGAATAGATAACGTTGTGCAGATCCTTTGCGATGGATGGAACTAAAGTTATAGTTGGTTTTTTGGTGACCAACTTAGCAGCGGCGTCAGCGAGTTCGTTGCCAGGGATTCCTTTATGGCTAGGAACCCAGAAGATTACGATCTTAGACGGATTTTTAATTAGTGCATCTCTGATTAGGCCAATAGTATTATTATTGCTCCTTGGGTGTTTGATGCTGTCAACTGTCGATAAGGTGTCGGTGCAGATCACGAATTTGCTGCGACTGTGCGTGGCAAGCTCTACAGTTTTAAGGATTCCAACTGCTTCAGCCGCAAACACCGAACAAAAGTTCGGGAGCCATCCGGATGCCAGTAGTGCAAAAGCGGTGGTGTGTTCCGTTTTCGTTCCGTCAGTATAAAGCCATGTACGGTTACGCAGATTTTTGGTTGAAGCTCTTCAATGAATAGCTTCTGGAATACTGTGCTGTTCGTTGTATCCTTAGAAAAAGTGCGGAGATTGGTGTTAAAGCATGAATTCTTAAGAAGCCAAGGCGGGGCCGACGGCTTCATCCTACATGATAAAGGCAGTGGAATTTCAAGCTGCTTGCAGAGTGTTGCACAGCGACAGATTGTGGAGATGGACTTGTAGTTTCTTTTTTGAACCAGCGCGCTCCGAAATAATTTTTGGAGTTGGGTGTTGGGGAATAGAAGTAGTTTGGGAATGAGTCTGGCTGTGGAATCCGTAATTTTTGTAATATAGTGGGAAGGCCAGCTTCTGTTAAAAAGCATTTTACAGGAGAAGTTGGGAAGGCATTAAGACTGCGACGAACAGCAGCATGTTATGGAGGGTGGAGGAGTTTTATATGGGACATGGCGCACCATCCAAAAATAGGCAAACCATATTCAATTTTTGACAGAATCAGAGCTCTAGTTATATTAACAAGAGTGTTTATATTAACAAGAGAGTGCTTCGAGCTAAGGTATTTTATTACTTTTAACTTTTCTTTAAGACTATTCCTTAAGTAAGAGCAGTGTTTTTTAAATGTCATCCTTTTGTCAAAGTAAATGCCAAGTATTTTGAGATCTTCTGTGCGGTCTATATTTATATTATTAAAGGTTAAAGATGGATATGTACATTGTCTTTTTTGCAAATATGTAGAAGTTTTACATTTACTAGGGGTGAGAGTAGCTCTAGAGCCAAGACCCCGTTCGTAAATATCCTTCAATAAAAGTTTTAAAGTATTATTAAGTATGTATAAATCCTTTAATTTGCTTACTATTATTGCATCGTCGGCATACATTATTAGCTTAATATTTTTATGCCTTAGGATTATCCTATTAAGTTGTTCAAAGGCGATAATAAATAATACGACAGATAGAGGAGATCCTTGTGGGATTTCGTTGTACAAATGATAAAAGTCAGAAAGTACGTTGTATATTCTTCCTCGAAATGACCGGTGGGTCATAAAAGCCTTCACCAAGTTAAAGGTTTTCGGTCCCACCTGCCACTTAACGAGTAGTTGAAGAACAGTATGGACGCCAACACGGTCGAATGCTTTTTCAAAATCAGTCGCCAAAATGATGACATGATTTTTAATTGAAAGAGCGTTCGACATGTAATGCTGTAAATACAGCAGGGAGTCCATCGTACTGTGCTTGGGCTTAAAACCCACTTGATTGGGATTTATAAGATTGTTCTTGGTGATAAACCACATAAGGCGAAGAGAGAGCATTTTTTCGAGGGTTTTTGATAGACAAGAAAGCAGAGAAATTGGGCGGAAACTAGTTATATTCGAGGGAGGCTTATAGGTTTTAAAATTGGAACCACTACAGCCGATTTCCATGTATGAGGATACTGTCCCCCGTTAAGTATACAATTGTATATTTTTAATAATTTGGATTTTGCGGAAGGTGAAAGATGCTTGAGCATGTGATATGAAATGCGGTCATACCCCGGTGTTTTTCTTTAGCATTTTGGAGAGAAAAATCTAGTTCAAATAGAGTGAAATCTAATTCTAATTTTGTAGCAGAGTGAGCTATTCTAAGGGGAGAATATACTTGTCCAAGAGAAATAGTCTTTTGAGACAAGTATTCGCTATGAAGTTTGTTGTAGATTGGAATTAAATGGGTACTCCGAATGCTGCTCACATGTGGATTAGAAAAGGTCCCAGTTGGCAAAGTCAGTTTTAAATTTTGGAGAGAATATGTTTTTCTCAGCCTTTGATTGATTATGTGTGATCATGATTCAATTGGGTAATGATCACTGCCACATAGATCGGGCAATACGGACCATTTGCTGTATGGGCATAGAGAGGGAGAAATGAGAGTTATATCGACATGTGTGAAAGTTCTATGAGTTGAAAAGTGGGTGGGGAATCCATTGATTAATAGGACAAGGTTGGCCCAGGTCATAGTATCTGAAAGCTTTTTTCCTCTGGAACAGTGGACCAGGCATTAAAATCTCCAAGAACAAGAAGTGGGGAAGCAAATTTTTTTATTTGATTGAATATATCACTTGCTAAAAAGGATTGATGTGGTGGGATAATTAAAGTTAAGTATGGATAACTTCGAGGGTATTCTAATTGCACACCCATGTGCAGTATTGTGGAATTGGTGTCAGGAGTACCTAAAGAATGAGGGATATCACTTTTAATGAGTATTCCAATTCCTTGTTTAGAATTAATATTAAGTGGGAGATTATAAAAATATCCCGTGTAGTTTTTGGGGATAATGATGTTCTTGGCATTATTAGCAAAATGTGTTTCCTGAAGGCATACAACAACGGGTTTATTTGTTTTAATTAAAATTTTAAGTTCGTCGTAATTTTTTAGATAACCTTTAAGATTCCATTGAATAACTTTTAGAGTCATTATTAGAAAAAAAAGGGAAAAAGTTGTGACTTCAGGGAGACAAATATTTTTATGTTTAATAAATTATTCATCTGACATTGACTCATATGAGTCAATTTTCTCATTGTTTTGAGATGATTGGTAAGAAAGTTTAGTAGAGGTAGATGATATTGTGGAGTATGTGTTGGAACGTAAGTTCGGTTTAGTTGTTTGAATTGAGTTAAATGTAGAGCTTTGAGCATTGTTTGAGTTTAATGTAGCAGTGCTTTGAGCAGTGCCTGATTTTATGGTTGAGCCGGTGTTTTTGTTAGTAGATGTGTAGGACCTTTTTTGTGTTTCTGTGCCTATGGGCATAAAATTATAACTGGAGTTTAAATTTGGGGATTGAGAAGATTGAAGAGAGGTAGTAGGAATAGAGGAATGGGTAGATGTTGTTGGTAATGAGCGTTCGTTTTGTGCATTATTTGCAATAGCTCTAATTTCGGTATTCGTCTTTGAAGAGCTTTGTTGTTTTTCAGCCGCTACACCGGCATAACTCTGTGGAGTTGAAGCTTTCGGTTGAGAAGCTTTGAACAGATATTTGGCTTCCTTCATGGTACATTTTTTTGTTGTTTTTATTTTGAAAATTTCTTTTTGATCTTTGAAAGCTTTACAGTTTTTGTCGGATTCTGCGTGGGCTTCTTTGCAGTTTACGCAAGAAGGCACACAATCACCAGTATGGGGAGCTTTACCACATGTTGAACAAGCTTGTTCGTTTTTACAATGCTTTTGGGTATGGCCAAGCTTTTGGCAAGACTTGCATCTCATTGGGTTGGGGGTGTAGAGGGAAACTTTTACGGAGTGCCAACATATATCAATCTTGGATGGTAAATAACGTAAAAAGAAGTGGCCCAAGATGACTGCCTTGCGGTACTCCAGACGAAGCTTTGATGGATTTTGAGAATGAAGTTTTGAAACTAACTCTTTGTGTTCTGTTACTCAAATAAGTAGATATCCACAGAAGAAGATTATTGGGAAAACCGAGAAGGTCAAGCTTATGAATTAGTAACGAGTGATTTACAGAATCAAAAGCTTTACTGAAATCAGTATAAACAATGTCAGTTTGCATCTTTTTCTTGAACCCATTAATGACAAGGGAAGTAAACTTAAGAAGGTTGGTGGTAGTCGATCTACATCTCATAAACCCATGCTGACTAGGAGAGATAATAGAACCACACAAATGTTGAAGATGAGAAGTCATTATTTTCTCAAGCAACTTGGGAATTGCATAGAGCTTAGCAATACCCCTATAGTTCTGAACATCGCACTTAACACCCTTTTTGTGAAGAGGGATAATATAAGAGTCATTCCATAGGCTTGGAAAATATGAAGAATCGATTGAAATTTATGTAGCGGACTACATAAAGCTTCCGCACAGTACTTTAATACAGGCACACCATCAGGACCAGGCGTGTGTCCTGGCTTGATTAATTTAAGTTCACAAAGCGAGCTTCTGTGAATAAAGGGCTGTAAATACAGTTTATACTACTAAGATTGTACGGGTTGAGTGACCAGCATGGAGACTACTCACACAGTATGTAGTTTGGAAAAATTCAGCAAATAAATCAGCAATGGATTGATCAGAATTAGCGTGAATGTTATTAAAGGAGAGAGATGATGGAAATAATAGAGCTTTTCGCTTAGAGTTTGTTACGTCTCGGCTTTCCTCTGGGGCAACGCCGGCTAGCTCAGCACCCCAGGGTTGGGTTGTTAACAAATGCCCGCCGAGCGCACAATCACAATCATCGAATCCGAACTCTGAACGATGAAAAAAAACCACAACACAACGTATACTACAAATATAGGACACACATATCGGCGGCTTCGGTCTTCTACCGCAGCGTACCCGCCCTTTCTGTGGCGGCAACATTCAAATTAAAAAAAAAACTTGTTGCGCCACCCATAATTGTTTCCGACGACTATTCTACTCCATGGCTATGCGATCCCCCTCCCTAAATCACTATTTACTCGCTCATGGTATTCTAAGCCCTTAATATATATTTTCACTTAACCTACTAACACACATAAACATATATACCCTTATACTAATATACCCTACACACGATTCAATAAATACCTATTTTAATAATGACCAAAAAAATATAACGCTAATCTTAAATCTGCACGACCACCTATTCTCATACAAACAAAATACAACAAAATATATATACATGTAATTATATACATACATATGTGATACATACAGCAATACATCAATTGGGTGCGCATCAAAACAAATACATTTTTTCATACATATACATATATATTTCGCGCACCCGCCTATTCTATTTTTTTTTAATCACGTGTTGATTTTTCTAATTCTGTGTTAAGCCGGCCAAACTCCCGAACGCATCCGCCTACGTTGAAGTTTGCAACCAGACTCTCCTTATCTACCAATTTATCTAAATATATATAAATGCATTTATAGCCATGTGCATATATATATCTACGTATGTTTGGAGCAACTTTCTTTCTTTCCAAACCACGCTTTAATTCTGTGTTGAGCCGGCCAAACTCCCGGACGCATCCGCCTACGTTGAAGTTTGCAACCAGACTCCCGACCGCGTGCAAAATTCTCCCTCTGGCTGTCGAACTATTTTCTTTTTTTCTTCTCTATTTGCACTCGCCCACGCATATGTTCGGTTACAGCCGCTCACGTATACATGCGTACCTCCTCTCTCTTATCCGCCGTTGTGGTGGGACGTCCGACTCTGCTCTCTCATTCGACCCTTTATCGGTCTATCGATACCGCACTTCGTGCTGGAGCAGACCCAGATGCAACACCGGCACGAAGATGTCCGCCCGGCTCGTCCCGAGATTTGCGTAAATATTCGTCTGCCTGGGCCTGCTCCTGGTTATCATGCGTTTGCTCATTTCTAAATACACGCGTTGCCCAGATACCGCCGCGCCCAGCGTAGGCCCACGCCCACTCGTCCCTACTGACCATCGTACCTCTACTGACGGATATCCTTGGCATTGAACACCCCAACTGTGCGATCCTGCTCATCTCCCAACTCATACATGTTCGAGCCTATGGACCTCACCACCCTGGCGTTCAAAAACTTTCGCGCAAACTACGCATTGAAGGCTTTGCTGAAGTTGCTGAGTGTGAAGTTAAGTCTGAATACCTCCTGCCCTGGAGTCAAGCGTAGATCGCGAGCACGCTCATTGTAGCGTAGACTGCTCCGCTCATATGCCGCATGGAATTGCTTCTGTATCTTCTCTTGGATCAGTCTCTGCCTGTCTGCGCGACCTAATGTGGCGAACTCGTGCTCGCAGAGCGATTTCAGCTTGCGGCCCAAAGCGTACTGAGTGCCGTTCAGCATCAAATGTTGTCCAAATAATGCGAAGAACGGTGTCATTCCAGTAGCCGAATGCACACTGTTCCGCAACGCCACCTCGATCTCCGGAAGATACATATCCCACTCTCTGTGATCAGACTCTAGATACGCTCTGATCGCAGCCAACACCGACCGGTTTACGCGTTCTGCTGCATTGCTCTGTGACGAGTATACTGCGGTTCTCATGTGGGTGGTTCCATAAGCTCGCACCATCTCCTCGAAGGACTTGCCCGTGAACTGCTGACCATTGTCGGAGTGGATCACTTCCGGCACTCCGAACTTATGGAACACCTCCTGCACTAAAAACTCCACCACGCAGCTTGCAGTCGCGTCTCGCATGGCCTTCAAGAAGGTGAACTTGGTGAAATGGTCTACCACTATAAAGATCCATGCCTGCCCTCTCTTGGATCTGGGATATTTTCCCAAGTCGATATAGAGCTTTTAAAACGGCCTCTCTGTGACGACTTCCGCACCTATTCCTAATTGCATCAATTAACTGCATTCGTCTGGCCAAGAAAAGCCCGAACTTCGCGCACTGATCGAGGCACAGGAATATTCTCTATGGCTGTTAACCTAGCGGGATCGGTGCGTAGTGTACCACCGCCTATGATGAACACCAGATATTTCAGCGTCTTAAAGCAGAACTGAGACTTTTTCATTCCGATTGTCAAATTTGCTGCTCAGGCACTCAGCGACTCGATTTAAGTATCCTATGTGTGTCTCAAAGTCTGGAGCTATGATCAACTAATCGTCAAGATAAACGAACACGTTTGATCGTAACTCGGTCGGAATAACCTTGTCCATGAGGCGACATAGACGCTGTGCTGCATTGCACAACCCGAAATGCATCATGACAATCTGGTAAAGCTGTCGCCCAGGCACTGTAAAAGCCGTGCAGGCCTTGCTCTCCTCATCCAGCTCGATCTGCCAGAAGGCAAATTTTAGATCGACGCTGGAGATGTAGTACATCTGATCCACGCGCGACAATATCCCTTCAATGCAAGGCAATGGATAGGCGTCCTTGATCGTCAAGGTATTGAGCTTTCGGGCATCGAGACAGAACCGATTCTTATCCGGCCTTCGCACCACAGTGGTGCGGTTACTCCACGGACTGTTGCTCTCCTCGATGACCCCGATAGCCAACATCTTATCGATCTCATCCCAGACCACTTGCTGTATTGCTGGCGACAGCGGATAATGACGATCTTAAACAGGCTGAGCTCCCGCCACCAATTCTATCTTGTGTGTTTCTACATGTGTCTTCCCAAGTCCGACCTTCTCAAATGCTAAGAATTTCGCCTTCACCGCCTCTAGGGCAATCTTCTGGTCCTCCTCTAGTTCCCAGGCCTCTGGCACGCTTTTCTCTTCCTCACCATCCAAGTAATGCGCTATTTGCTGGACTATGTCTGATGTATGCTCTAACGACTCCACGACTGGAACCTCGTTACCCACCACTTCTGGTGCTATCCGAAATATCCGCCAAAAATCGATCCCTAGGTAAGCTGTCTGCTCCAAGTACGGACACAAGTACATTACCACCTCCTTGCTCTCGCCTTTATACTCTACAGGCACCACAATCCGACCAATTATTGTGCGATCTTCCCCAGAAGCGGTTCGTACTACCGACGTTTAAGGCCTCACGGGCAGATTTAACTCCTCCGCGAGCTCCCGACACCCGCGTCCCAAAAAGACTCACTGTCGCCCGGGAGTCCAGCAATCCCCTAAGCTGTCTGCCTCTTAACGCAAACTCGGCAAATTTTTCGTCTGATTTGACGCCTCTGCTTGAATCGCTCTCGCGCCTTCTTGATCTTCCGCGTCACCAGTCGCATCCCATCTAACAACCGATCGTCGAATATTCGGTTCCGAGCCTCTAAGTACGCTCTCATGCGCTCCT
>JAEIFG010000881.1:0-17079 GCA_018901795.1 Drosophila sp. st01m | reverse complement strand
GCGCGTGCTGCGTGCGCGTGCGCGTGCGCGTGCGCGTGCGCGTGCTGCGTGCGCGTGCTGCGGTGCGCGTGCTGCGTGCGCGTGCGCGTGCGCGTGCGTGCGCGTGCGCGTGCGCGTGCGCGTGCTGCGTGCGCGTGCGCGTGCGCGTGCGTGCGCGTGCGCGTGCGCGTGCGTGCGCGTGCGGTGCGCGTGCGTGCGCGTGCGTGCGTGCGCGTGCGCGTGCGCGTGCGCGTGCTGCGCGTGCCGCGTGCGTGCGCGCGTGCGCGTGCGCGTGCGCGTGCGCGTGCGTGCGCGTGCGCGTGCGCGTGCGCGTGCGCGTGCGCGTGCGCGTGCGCGCGTGCTGCGTGCGCGTGCGCGTGCGCGTGCGCGTGCGCGTGCGCGTGCGCGTGCTGCGTGCGTGCTGCGCGTGCGTGCGTGCTGCGTGCGCGTGCGCGTGCGCGTGCGCGTGCGCGTGCGCGTGCGCGTGCGCGCGTGCGCGTGCGCGTGCGCGTGCGCGTGCGTGCGTGCGCGCGTGCGCGTGCGCGTGCGCGTGCGTGTGCGTGCGCGTGCGCGTGCGCGTGCGCGTGCGCGTGCGCGTGCCGCGTGCGCGTGCGCGTGCGTGCGCGTGCGCGTGCGTGCGCGTGCGCGTGCGCGTGCGCGTGCGCGTGCGCGTGCGCGTGCGCGTGCGCGTGCTGCGTGCGCGTGCGCGTGCCGCGTGCGCGTGCGTGCGCGTGCGTGCGTGCGCGTGCGCGTGCGCGTGCGTGCGCGTGCGCGTGCGCGTGCGCGTGCGTGCGCGTGCTGCGTGCGCGTGCGCGTGCGCGTGCGCGTGCGCGTGCGCGTGCGTGCGTGTGCGTGCGCGTGCGCGTGCGTGCGCGTGCGCGTGCGCGTGCGCGTGCGCGTGCGCGTGCGCGTGCGTGCGCGTGCGTGCGTGCGCGTGCGCGTGCGTGCGCGTGCGCGTGCGCGTGCTGCGTGCGCGTGCGTGCGCGTGCCGTGCGTGCGTGCGCGTGCCGCGCGTGCGCGTGCGCGTGCTGCGTGCGCGTGCGTGCGCGTGCGCGTGCGCGCGTGCGCGTGCGCGTGCGCGTGCGCGTGCGTGCGCGTGCGCGTGCGTGCGTGCTGCGTGCGCGTGCGTGCGCGTGCGTGCGCGTGCGCGTGCGCGTGCGTGCGCGTGCGTGCGCGTGCGCGTGCGTGCGCGTGCCGCGTGCGCGTGCGCCGCGTGCGCGTGCGCGTGCGCGTGCGCGTGCGCGTGCGCGTGCGTGCGCGTGCCGTGCGCGTGCGCGTGCGCGTGCGCGTGCGCGTGCGCGTGCGCGTGCGCGTGCGTGCGCGTGCGTGCGTGCGTGCGCGTGCGTGCGTGCGCGCGTGCGCGTGCGCGTGCGCGTGCGCGTGCGTGCGCGTGCGCGTGCGTGCGTGCGCGTGCGCGTGCGCGTGCGCGTGCGCGTGCGCGTGCGCGTGCGCGTGCCGCGTGCGCGTGCGCGTGCGCGTGCGTGCGCGTGCGTGCGTGCGCGTGCGCGTGCGTGCGCGTGCGCGTGCGCGTGCGCGTGCGCGTGCGCGTGCGCGTGCGCGTGCGCGTGCGCGTGCGCGTGCGTGCGCGTGCGCGTGCGCGTGCGTGCGCGTGCGCGTGCGTGCGTGCGCGTGCGTGCCGCGTGCGCGTGCGTGCGTGCGCGTGCGCGTGCGCGTGCGCGTGCGTGCGTGCGCGTGCGCGTGCGTGCTGCGTGCGCGTGCGCGTGCGCGTGCGCGTGCGCGTGCGCGTGCGCGTGCGCGTGCGCGTGCGCGTGCGCGTGCGCGTGCGCGTGCGTGTGCGCGTGCGCGTGCGCGTGCGCGTGCGCGTGCGTGCGCGCGTGCGCGTGCGCGTGCGCGTGCGCGTGCGCGTGCTGCGTGCGCGTGCGCGTGCGTGCGTGCGTGCGCGTGCGTGCGCGTGCGCGTGCGTGCGCGCGTGCGTGCGTGCGCGTGCGCGTGCGCGTGCCGCGTGCGCGTGCGCGTGTGCGCGTGCGCGTGCGCGTGCGCGTGCGCGTGCGCGTGCGCGTGCGCGTGCGCGTGCGCGTGCGCGTGCGTGCGTGCGCGTGCGCGCGTGCGCGTGCGCGTGCCGCGTGCGTGCGTGCGTGCCGCGTGCGCGTGCGTGCGCGTGCGCGTGCGCGTGCCGCGTGCGCGTGCGCGTGCGCGTGCGCGTGCGCGTGCGCGTGCCGTGCGCGTGCGCGTGCGCGTGCGCGTGCGCGTGCGCGTGCGTGCGCGTGCGCGTGCGCGTGCGTGCGCGTGCGCGTGCGCGTGCGCGTGCGTGCGTGCGCGTGCGCGTGCGCGTGCGCGTGCGCGTGCGCGTGCGCGTGCGCGTGCGCGTGCCGTGCGTGCGCGTGCGCGTGCGCGTGCGCGTGCGCGTGCGTGCGCGTGCGCGCGTGCGCGTGCGCGTGCGCGTGCGCGTGCGCGTGCGCGTGCGCGTGCGCGTGCGCGTGCGTGCGCGTGCGCGTGCTGCGTGCGCGTGCGTGCGCGTGCGCGTGCGCGTGCGTGCGCGTGCGCGTGCGTGCGTGCGCGTGCGCGTGCGCGTGCGTGCGTGCGCGTGCGCGTGCTGCGTGCGCGTGCGCGTGCGCGTGCGCGTGCGCGTGCGCGTGCGCGTGCGCGTGCGCGTGCGCGTGCGCGTGCGCGTGCGCGTGCGCGTGCGCGTGCGCGTGCGCGTGCGCGCGTGCGCGTGCGCGTGCGTGCGTGCGCGTGCGCGTGCGCGTGCGCGTGCGCGTGCGCGTGCGTGCGTGCGCGTGCGTGTGCGTGCGCGTGCGCGTGCGCGTGCGCGTGCGCGTGCGCGTGCGTGCGTGCGCGTGCGCGTGCGCGTGCGCGTGCGCGTGCCGCGTGCGCGTGCGCGTGCGCGTGCGCGTGCGCGTGCGCGTGCGCGTGCGTGTGCGTGCGCGTGCGCGTGCGCGTGCGCGTGCGCGTGCGCGTGCGCGTGCGCGTGCGCGTGCCGCGTGCGCGTGCGCGTGCGCGTGCGTGCGCGCGTGCGCGTGCGCGTGCGCGTGCGCGTGCGCGTGCGCGTGCGCGTGCGCGTGCGCGTGCGCGCGCGTGCGCGTGCGCGTGCGCGTGCGCGTGCGCGTGCGCGTGCGCGTGCGCGTGCGCGTGCGTGCGTGCGCGTGCGCGTGCGTGCGTGCGTGCGTGCGCGTGCGCGTGCGCGTGCGTGCGCGTGCGCGTGCGTGCGCGTGCGCGTGCGTGCGTGCGCGTGCGCGTGCGCGTGCGCGTGCGCGTGCGCGTGCGTGCGTGCGCGTGCGCGTGCGCGTGCGCGTGCGCGTGCGCGTGCGCGTGCGCGTGCGCGTGCGCGTGCGCGTGCGCGTGCGCGTGCGCGTGCGCGTGCGCGTGCGCGTGCGCGTGCGCGTGCGCGTGCGCGTGCGCGTGCGTGCGTGCGCGTGCGTGCGTGCGTGCGCGTGCGCGTGCGCGTGCGCGTGCGCGTGCGCGTGCGTGCGCGTGCGCGTGCGTGCGCGTGCGCGTGCGCGTGCGCGTGCGCGTGCGCGTGCGCGTGCGTGCGCGTGCGCGTGCGCGTGCGCGTGCGCGTGCGCGTGCGCGTGCGCGTGCGCGTGCGTGCGTGCGCGTGCGCGTGCGTGCGTGCGCGTGCGCGTGCGCGTGCGCGTGCGCGTGCGCGTGCGCGTGCGCGTGCCGCGTGCGCGTGCGCGTGCGCGTGCGCGTGCGCGTGCGTGCGTGCGCGTGCGCGTGCGTGCGCGTGCGTGCGTGCGCGTGCGCGTGCGCGTGCGCGTGCGTGCGCGTGCGCGTGCGCGTGCGTGCGCGTGCGCGTGCGCGTGCGCGTGCGCGTGCGCGTGCGCGTGCGCGTGCGTGCGCGTGCGCGTGCGCGTGCGCGTGCGCGTGCGTGCCGCGTGCGCGTGCGTGCGTGCGTGCTGCGTGCGCGTGCGCGTGCGCGTGCGTGCGCGCGTGCGCGTGCGCGTGCGCGTGCGCGTGCGCGTGCGCGTGCGTGCGCGTGCGCGTGCGCGTGCGCGTGCGCGTGCGCGTGCGCGTGCGTGCGCGTGCGTGCGCGTGCCGCGTGCGCGTGCGCGTGCGTGCGCGTGCGCGTGCGTGCGCGTGCGTGCGTGCGCGTGCGTGCGCGTGCGCGTGCGCGTGCGCGTGCGCGTGCGCGTGCGCGTGCGCGTGCGCGTGCGCGTGCGCGTGCGCGTGCGCGTGCGCGTGCGCGTGCGCGTGCGCGTGCGCGTGCGCGTGCGCGTGCGCGTGCGCGTGCGTGCGTGCGTGCGCGTGCGCGTGCGCGTGCGCGTGCGCGTGCGTGCGTGCGCGTGCGCGTGCGCGTGCGCGTGCGCGTGCGCGTGCGCGTGCGTGCGCGTGCGCGTGCGCGTGCGCGTGCGCGTGCGCGTGCGCGTGCGCGTGCGCGTGCGCGTGCGCGTGCGTGCGCGTGCGCGTGCGCGTGCGCGTGCGCGTGCGCGCGTGCGCGTGCGCGTGCGCGTGCGCGTGCGTGCGCGTGCGCGTGCGCGTGCGCGTGCGCGTGCGCGTGCGCGTGCGTGCGCGTGCGCGTGCGCGTGCGCGTGCGCGTGCGTGCGCGTGCGCGTGCGCGTGCGTGCGTGCGCGTGCGCGTGCGCGTGCGCGTGCGTGCGTGCGCGTGCGCGTGCGCGTGCGCGTGCGCGTGCGTGCGTGCGCGTGCGCGTGCGCGTGCGCGTGCGCGTGCGCGTGCGCGTGCGCGTGCGCGTGCGTGCGCGTGCGCGTGCGCGTGCGCGTGCGTGCGTGCGCGCGTGCGTGCGCGTGCGTGCGTGCGCGTGCGTGCGCGTGCGCGTGCGCGCGTGCGCGTGCGCGTGCGCGTGCGCGTGCGCGTGCGTGCGCGTGCGCGTGCGTGCGCGTGCGCGTGCGCGTGTGCGCGTGCGCGCGTGCGCGTGCGCGTGCGCGTGCGCGTGCGTGCGCGCGTGCGCGTGCGCGTGCGCGCGTGCGCGTGCGCGTGCGCGTGCGTGCGTGCGTGCGTGCGCGTGCGTGCGTGTGCGTGCGCGTGCGCGTGCGCGTGCGCGTGCGCGTGCGTGCGCGTGCGTGCGCGTGCGCGTGCGCGTGCGCGTGCGCGTGCGCGTGCCGCGTGCGTGCGTGCGCGTGCGTGCGCGTGCGCGTGCGCGTGCGCGTGCGCGTGCGCGTGCGCGTGCGCGTGCGCGTGCGTGCGCGTGCGTGCGTGCGCGTGCGCGTGCGCGTGCGCGTGCGTGCGCGTGCGCGTGCGCGTGCGCGTGCGTGCGCGTGCGCGTGCGCGTGCGCGTGCGCGTGCGCGTGCGCGTGCGCGTGCGTGCGCGTGCGCGTGCGTGTGCGTGCGCGTGCGCGTGCGCGTGCGCGTGCGTGCGTGCGCGTGCGCGTGCGCGTGCGCGTGCGCGTGCGCGTGCGCGTGCGCGCGTGCGCGTGCGCGTGCGCGTGCGTGCGCGTGCGCGTGCGTGCGTGCGCGTGCGCGTGCGCGTGCGCGTGCGCGTGCGCGTGCGTGCGCGTGCGCGTGCGTGCGTGCGCGTGCGCGTGCGCGTGCGCGTGCGTGTGCGCGTGCGCGTGCGCGTGCGCGTGCGCGTGCGCGTGCGCGTGCGCGTGCGTGCGTGCGCGTGCGCGTGCGCGCGTGCGTGCGCGTGCGTGCGTGCGCGTGCGCGTGCGCGTGCGTGCGCGTGCGCGTGCGCGCGTGCGCGTGCGCGTGCGTGCGCGTGCGCGTGCGCGTGCGTGCGCGTGCGCGTGCGCGTGCGTGCGTGCGCGTGCGCGTGCGCGTGCGCGTGCGTGCGTGCGCGTGCGCGTGCGCGTGCGCGTGCGCGTGCGCGTGCGCGTGCGTGCGCGTGCGCGTGCGCGTGCGCGTGCGTGCGCGTGCGTGCGTGCGCGTGCGCGTGCGCGTGCGCGTGCGCGTGCGCGTGCCGCGTGCGCGTGCGCGTGCGCGTGCGCGTGCGTGCGCGTGCGCGTGCGCGCGTGCGTGCGCGTGCGCGTGCGTGCGTGCGCGTGCGCGTGCGCGTGCGCGTGCGCGTGCGCGTGCGCGCGTGCGCGTGCGCGTGCGTGCGCGTGCGCGTGCGCGTGCGTGCGCGTGCGCGTGCGCGTGCGCGTGCGCGTGCGCGTGCGCGTGCGCGTGCTGCGTGCGCGTGCGCGCGTGCGCGTGCGCGTGCGCGTGCGCGTGCGCGTGCGCGTGCGCGTGCGTGCGCGTGCGCGTGCGCGTGCGCGTGCGCGTGCGCGTGCGCGTGCGCGTGCGCGTGCGCGTGCGCGTGCGTGCGCGTGCGCGTGCGCGTGCGTGCGCGTGCGCGTGCGCGTGCGCGTGCGCGTGCGCGTGCGCGTGCGTGCGTGCGCGTGCGTGCGCGTGCGCGTGCGCGTGCGCGTGCGCGTGCGCGCGTGCGCGTGCGCGTGCGCGTGCGCGCGTGCGTGCGCGTGCGTGCGTGCGCGTGCGCGTGCGCGTGCGCGTGCGTGCGCGTGCGCGTGCGCGTGCGCGTGCTGCGTGCGCGTGCGCGTGCGCGTGCGCGTGCGTGCGTGCGCGTGCGCGTGCGTGCGTGCGCGTGCGCGTGCGCGTGCGTGCGCGTGCGCGTGCGTGCGTGCGCGTGCGCGTGCGTGCGCGTGCGCGTGCGCGTGCGCGTGCGCGTGCGCGTGCGCGTGCGCGTGCGCGTGCGCGTGCGCGTGCGCGTGCGCGTGCGCGTGCGCGTGCGCGTGCGTGCGTGCGCGTGCGCGTGCGTGCGCGTGCGCGTGCGCGTGCGCGTGCGCGTGCGCGTGCGCGTGCGCGTGCGTGCGCGTGCGCGTGCGCGTGCGCGTGCGCGTGCGTGCGTGCGCGTGCGCGTGCGCGTGCGCGTGCGCGTGCGCGTGCGCGTGCGCGTGCGCGTGCGCGTGCGCGTGCGTGCGCGTGCGCGTGCGCGTGCGCGTGCGTGCGCGTGCGCGTGCGCGTGCGCGTGCGCGTGCGCGTGCGTGCGCGTGCGCGTGCGCGTGCGTGCGCGTGCGCGTGCGCGTGCGCGTGCGCGTGCGTGCGCGTGCGCGTGCGCGTGCGCGTGCGCGTGCGTGTGCGTGTGCGTGCGCGTGCGTGCGTGTCGCGTGCGCGTGCGCGTGCGTGCGTGCGTGCGCGTGCGCGTGCGCGTGCGCGTGCGCGTGCGCGTGCGCGTGCGCGTGCGTGCGCGTGCGCGTGCGTGCGTGCGTGCGTGCGCGTGCGCGTGCGCGTGCGCGTGCGCGTGCGCGTGCGTGTGCGTGCGCGTGCGCGTGCGCGTGCGCGTGCGCGTGCGTGCGTGCGTGCGCGTGCGCGTGCGCGTGCGCGTGCGTGCGTGCGTGCGCGTGCGCGTGCGTGCGCGTGCGCGTGCGCGTGCGCGTGCGCGTGCGCGTGCGCGTGCGCGTGCGCGTGCGCGTGCGCGTGCGCGTGCGCGTGCGCGTGCGCGTGCGCGTGCGCGTGCGCGTGCGCGTGCGCGTGCGCGTGCGCGTGCGCGTGCGTGCGCGCGTGCGCGTGCGCGTGCGTGCGCGTGCGCGTGCGTGCGCGTGCGCGTGCGCGTGCGCGTGCGCGTGCGCGTGCGCGTGCGCGTGCGCGTGCGCGTGCGCGTGCGCGTGCGTGCGTGCGTGCGCGTGCGTGCGCGTGCGCGTGCGCGTGCGCGTGCGCGTGCGCGTGCGCGTGCGCGTGCGCGTGCGTGCGCGTGCGCGTGCGCGTGCGCGTGCGCGTGCGCGTGCGTGCGTGCGCGTGCGTGCGCGTGCGCGTGCGCGTGCGCGTGCGCGTGCGCGTGCGCGTGCGCGTGCGCGTGCGCGTGCGCGTGCGCGTGCGCGTGCGTGCGCGTGCGCGTGCGCGTGCGCATGCGCGTGCGCGTGCGCGTGCGCGTGCGCGTGCGCGTGCGCGTGCGCGTGCGTGCGTGCGCGTGCGCGTGCGCGTGCGTGCGCGTGCGTGCGTGCGCGTGCGCGTGCGCGTGCGCGTGCGCGTGCGCGTGCGCGTGCGCGTGCGCGTGCGCGTGCGCGTGCGCGTGCGTGCGCGTGCGCGTGCGCGTGCGCGTGCGCGTGCGCGTGCGCGTGCGCGTGCGCGTGCGCGTGCGTGCGTGCGCGTGCGCGTGCGCGTGCGCGTGCGCGTGCGTGCGTGCGCGTGCGTGCGCGTGCGCGTGCGCGTGCGTGCGCGTGCGCGTGCGCGTGCGCGTGCGTGCGCGTGCGCGTGCGCGTGCGCGTGCGCGTGCGCGTGCGTGCGCGTGCGCGTGCGCGTGCGTGCGCGTGCGTGCGCGTGCGCGTGCGCGTGCGCGTGCGTGCGCGTGCTGCGTGCGCGTGCGCGTGCGCGTGCGCGTGCGCGTGCCGCGTGCGTGCGCGTGCGCGCGTGCGCGTGCGCGTGCGTGCGCGTGCGCGTGCGCGTGCGTGCGTGCGCGTGCGCGTGCGCGTGCGTGCGTGCGCGTGCGCGTGCGCGCGTGCGCGTGCGCGTGCGCGTGCGCGTGCGCGTGCGCGTGCGCGTGCGCGTGCGCGTGCGTGCGTGCGCGTGCGCGTGCGCGTGCGCGTGCGCGTGCGCGTGCGCGTGCGCGTGCGCGTGCGCGTGCTGCGTGCGCGTGCGCGTGCGTGCGCGTGCGCGTGCGCGTGCGCGTGCGCGTGCGCGTGCGTGCGCGTGCGTGCGTGCGCGTGCGCGTGCGCGTGCGCGTGCGCGTGCGTGCGCGTGCGTGCGTGCGCGTGCGCGTGCGTGCGTGCGCGTGCGCGTGCGCGTGCGCGTGCGCGTGCGCGCGTGCGCGCGATGCGTGCGCGTGCGCGTGCGCGTGCGTGCGTGCGTGCGCGTGCGCGTGCGCGTGCGTGCGCGTGCATGCGCGTGCGTGCGCGTGCGCATGCACGTGCACATGCACATGCACACACATACACATACACATACACATACACAAATAGAATACCACCTCAGCCGGCCACGGCTTGTCGTAAGAGGCGACTAAAGTGGCATCAAGACCTAGCCCAGTATGGTCTTGATTAGGACACTGGACGCAAACGGTAGGATTTGAAGACAAGGGCTGACAGCGTGCGGTATTCTGGCATGTTAGTAAGCGGGTTGAAACCTTGCCGAAACCACTGCCAGGTTAATGCCGCAACTGCCTCCGTCCCGTTAAAACCTTGGCAGGTCTCCAAGTACGATTGCTGGATCGTCCCCATTCAGTTGGGCTCACAAGCTCAGATGTAACACTCCTGACTAACGCGGATCCGGCTCTGAACAGACGACCCCATGAAGGCGTCTGTCAACCCTCGCATGGCCTCCCTGCATGCATAGACAACCATGGGATCACTAAACGCGATTGTGATACGACCAACGATAACGGCTTGGAGTTGGGACCCAACAGACAGACATGAATTCTAATAAAAACGATGATATGGCGGAGAAGAGCTATGAGAGAGAGGGTCAACCTTTCATGAGTAGCAGCAAAATACTAAGGTCACCGGTGCTTAGACATGGAGTTAGCCCAGCGGCCGAAGTGGGACTTGGAGCAGAAGAAACTGCACAGGTTACGGGGCAACCCATGGAGCATTCGAGCCCACTGCAGGAACTCGGAAAGGAGATTCGCAATCTCGTGGAGATGCTGGAGGACGGAAAGCGCCGGTCGATACACCAGCCTATGAGGGATGCCATTGAAAATATTAGGGCGTACTTTGAGCTGGTGGCCATTAAGATGCACGACACTGGAGCCAAGGCGGTGATAAGAGCGAATCAGTCCTCGCAAACATCACCACTTTTCAGGATGACGGTGGAAGCAAAGCGGAGACAAGGGCCGGGAGCCGCCACACCAGGCAGTAAGAAGAGCAAGGATGTAGGAACCCAGGAGACCCCATCTGCCAAAGTGGTGAGCAGCCCCGAGAAGGCCACCGCAGCACAGGATTTGCCTGCGAGGAAAGAGGCTGAATGGCAGAAGGTGAAGACCAAGCGCAAGCCGCCCAAAAAAGGACTAACGGAGAAGATAAGGCCGGATGCGATTGTCATCAGGACGAGGGGAGAAGTCAGCTACGCGGACATTCTTCGAAAAGTCAAGGCGGATGAAAAGCTGCAGGGCCTAGGAGACGCAGTGTCTAAAATAAGGAGGACCCAAAAGGGAGAGTTGCTTCTGCAGCTCACCAAAGCAGGCGCAGCGGACAGCTACAAGAGCCTGGTTGGAGAGACACTGGGAGAACAGGTGGAGATCCGCACTCTTTCCCATCGGGTGGAGATCGAGTGCCGCGACTTGGACGAGAGCACCACCAAGGAGGAGATCTGCATAGCGTTGAAGAACCAGGTGATGACGGAGGTGGCAGTGGAGGACATTTACCTAAGGACCGTGTACGGGGAGACCCAAACAGCAACGATCAGGATGCCAGCAGAGAGCGCACGCAAGGCTCTAGAAAAGGGATCGTTGAAAGTCGGCTGGGTGAGATGCAGGCTGAAGGAGCGCGTCGCGGTGGTCAAGTGCTTCAGATGCCTAGAATTTGGACATATGGCCCGCAACTGCAGCAGCGAGACAGATAGATCGAAGATGTGCAGGAGGTGTGGACAGGAGGGACACATAGCCAAGAATTGTCAGAACGACCCTCAGTGCATGTTCTGTAAGGATAGGAGCAATGAATGGAGACACGTGGCGGGAAGTGGGCGTTGTCCACTATTCAGGAAGGCTCTCCAAAAGCCAAAATGAATTGTGTGCAGCTGAATCTTAACCACTGCGAGGCGGCTCAGGCACTACTGAGACAAACGGCGAGGGAGTTGCACACGGATGTCGCATTGATTTGCGAGCCGTATAGGAGGATCCCAGGAAACGGATGGGCAGTCAGCAAATGCGGTAAGGCAGCTATCTGGTCATTAGCGTCACCACCACAGGACGTGAATGGGAGGAGCGAGGGGTTTGTGCGGGCGAAGGTCAAAGGCATCACCCTTTACAGTTGCTACGCGCCACCGAGCTGGGATATTGGTCGCTTCCAGAGCATGGTAACAAGCCTGGTAGAGGACGCACGCGGAAGAACCCCCCTGGTCTTAGCAGGCGACTTCAACGCATGGGCGCAGGAGTGGGGGAGTAGGCTGACAAACGCGAGAGGAGCCTACTTGCTGGAATCCCTTGCTCTACTGGACGTAGTCCTGGCCAACGATGGGTGCACGGAGACATTCCACAGGGCTGGACGTGGATCAATTATAGACCTAACGTACCTCAGCAGCTCGCTCCGTAGGAAAACGAAGTGGAGGGTAGGTACGGAGTTCACGCATAGTGATCACCATGCGATTCACTACAGGATTGGAGGCGTGAAGAGGCAGCCACCGAAGCTGACGGGTCCGAAATGGAAGGACAGCAACTTGGATGAGGAAGCGTTAGTGGAGTTCTTACGGAACGCTAACTGCTCACCCGCACCGGGGGAAAGTAAGGCGGACAAGCTCTCCAAGCTCATAGTCGAAGCATGTGACTGCTCCATGGCAAGAAGAAAGCCAAGCAAAAGAGGAGCACCCTGCTATTGGTGGACGGAGGAGATAAGCAGACTGAGGATAGACTGCCTCCGAGCGAGAAGACGATCTCAACGGGCCAGAGGACACCCGGACCAGGGAGCCAAAGAGGAAGAGTTTAAAGCGGCGAAACGCGCTCTTAAACAAAGCATTAAAGCCAGTAAGAGGGAGTGCTTCCGGAGAATCTGCGACGAGGCGGAGGTCGACCCGTGGGGTACGGCATACAAGGTGGTGACTAGGAGGTTGAGAGGCCAGACCACGCTGCAAGTGACATGCCCAAGATTGCTGGGCACTATAGTGGAGGCATTATTCCCTCACGACAGGGTGAGTCGCGTGCAAGTGCAAGGGAACCACGTTGGTCTGCCAGAACCTGTAGAACCGGAGGAAGTCATCTCGGCAGTAGGCCAGTTTGGCGACAGGAAGGCACCGGGCCCCGACGGCGTCCCCAACAGTGTCCTGAAGAGGATCTCGCTGGTAAGACCGGACATCATGGCGGAGGTGTACAATGAGTGCCTGCTGGAGGGAGTGTTTCCAAAGCAATGGAAACGGCAGCGCCTTGTACTGCTGCCCAAGGGGACGAAACCCGTAGAAGACGCCTCAGGATACCGTCCGATATGTCTGCTGAGCACTGTAGGCAAAGTATTCGAGAAGATCATCTACGCTCGCTTGCTGAAAGTAGCCGAGGAGAGAGGAGCGCTATCGGAGCACCAGTTTGGCTTCCGTAAAGCCAGGTCAACGGTGGACGCAATAGAGATGGTGGTGGAGATAGCGTCAAGGGCAATTGCAGGAGCAAGATGGCGATGGGGGACGAAGGAGTACTGTGCGGTGGTAACGTTGGATATAAGGAATGCGTTTAACTCAGCCAGATGGATACGAATCCAGGATGTGCTCGCTCGGATAGGAGTACCGGACTACCTCCGACGAATAATCGGCAGTTATTTGTCGGAAAGGGTGCTCGAGTACGACACAGATGATGGCGTGAAGCAGTACAACGTTACGGCAGGTGTTCCACAAGGATCGGTCCTGGGGCCACTTCTATGGAACTTGATGTACGACGACGTCCTGAGACTGCGACTTCCAGATGGGTGCAGATTAATCGGATTCGCAGACGATCTAGCGTTGGTAGTAGTTGCCAAAAAGGTCGAGCAGGTGGAAGCGGCCGTTAGCGCGGCAGCCGACACAATCGCGGAATGGCTCGAGCAGGCCGGACTGGACCTGGCATGCCATAAGACCGAGGCAGTGCTCATTACGAGCAGAAAGGTGTTGGAGTTCGCCACCTTCAGAGTGGGCAATGCGTTGGTTAAGTCCAAGGAAGCTATCAAGTATCTCGGCGTCATGATCGACAACCGACTGAACTTTGGAGCTCACATCGCATACGCCGCAGGAAAGGCGCTAAGGATGCAAGCAGCACTGGCAGGCATGCTGCCGAACATTGGCGGACCGAAATCAGGTAGAAGACGACTGCTGTCGCAAGTAGTTGCGTCTATTCTACTGTATGCGGCGCCTATATGGGCATCGGCGGTGACCGCAAATGTGGGCATGAGGAAGAGGCTGGCGGCTCCTTACAGGCTTTCGGCGATGCGAGTAATATCGGCGTTCAGGACGGTTTCTGAAGACGCAGCACTTGTGCTGGCTGGGATGGTGCCGGTGGATATCTTGGCGGATGAGATGAGGAGGATCCGCGTAGCACGGCGAGATACGGGAGTGTCCGATGCGGAGGCCAAGAAGGAGGCAAGGCATGAATCCTTGACCAGATGGCAGAGGAGGTGGGATGCGGCCAGCGGAGGGAGATGGACGCACCGCCTGCTCCCAGACATCAACGAGTGGCTTGGCCGCGGAGTTGGACAGGTGGACTTCCACCTAACACAATTCCTTACGGGCCACGGAGGATACAGGAAGTATCTCCACCGATTTAAACACGAAGAAAGCCCGGTGTGCCAGTGCGGCCAAGGGGATGATGAGGACCCGGAGCACGTTCTGTACAGATGTAGACGATACGCTGGAAGAACAGGGACAGTACCATCACCGGAAAACCTGCTGAAGTTCATGATGGAGTCGGAGGACAACTGGGAGAGGATACGTCAGCTCATAATAGGCATCCAGATTAATCTGCGACGATGCGAGAAAGAGCGACGTGAGACTGTGTTAGCCTAAGCAGGCTACCGCCTCCCGCGAAGTAATACTTTGCGGTGGATCCCGCGGGGGAGGCGGTGTGTGGAGGGGGTGTGTTTAGTACGTATGCATCGACGATTGAATCGATGAATCGTGCATATTGGTGGACCGCCAATATCTTTAGAAGATTTTATCCTCCTGGGGTAACCCAAAAAAAAAAAAAAAAAACATACACATACACATACACATACACATACACATACACATACACATACACATACACATACACATACACATACACATACACATACACATACACATACACATACACATACACATACACATACACATACACATACACATACACATACACATACACATACACATACACATACACATACACATACACATACACATACACATACACATACACATACACATACACATACACATACACATACACATACACATACACATACACATACACATACACATACACATACACATACACATACACATACACATACACATACACATACACATACACATACACATACACATACACATACACATACACATACACATACACATACACATACACATACACATACACATACACATACACATACACATACACATACACATACACATACACATACACATACACATACACATACACATACACATACACATACACATACACATACACATACACATACACATACACATACACATACACATACACATACACATACACATACACATACACATACACATACACATACACATACACATACACATACACATACACATACACATACACATACACATACACATACACATACACATACACATACACATACACATACACATACACATACACATACACATACACATACACATACACATACACATACACATACACATACACATACACATACACATACACATACACATACACATACACATACACATACACATACACATACACATACACATACACATACACATACACATACACATACACATACACATACACATACACATACACATACACATACACATACACATACACATACACATACACATACACATACACATACACATACACATACACATACACATACACATACACATACACATACATACACATACACATACACATACACATACACATACACATACACATACACATACACATACACATACACATACACATACACATACACATACACATACACATACACATACACATACACATACACATACACATACACATACACATACACATACACATACACATACACATACACATACACATACACATACACATACACATACACATACACATACACATACACATACACATACACATACACATACACATACACATACACATACACATACACATACACATACACATACACATACACATACACATACACATACACATACACATACACATACACATACACATACACATACACATACACATACACATACACATACACATACACATACACATACACATACACATACACATACACATACACATACACATACATACACATACACATACACATACACATACACATACACATACACATACACATACACATACACATACACATACACATACACATACACATACACATACACATACACATACACATACACATACACATACACATACACATACACATACACATACACATACACATACACATACACATACACATACACATACACATACACATACACATACACATACACATACACATACACATACACATACACATACACATACACATACACATACACATACACATACACATACACATACACATACACATACACATACACATACACATACACATACACATACACATACACATACACATACACATACACATACACATACACATACACATACACATACACACATACACATACACATACACATACACATACACATACACATACACATACACATACACATACACATACACATACACATACACATACACATACACATACACATACACATACACATACACATACACATACACATACACATACACATACACATACACATACACATACACATACACATACACATACACATACACATACACATACACATACACATACACATACACATACACATACACATACACATACACATACACATACACATACACATACACATACACATACACATACACATACACATACACATACACATACACATACACATACACATACACATACACATACACATACACATACACATACACATACACATACACATACACATACACATACACATACACATACACATACACATACACATACACATACACATACACATACACATACACATACACATACACATACACATACACATACACATACACATACACATACACATACACACACCGTGAGGTGGCGGTTAATAGAATACCACCTCAGCCGGCCACGGCTTGTCGTAAGAGGCGACTAAAGTGGCATCAAGACCTAGCCCAGTATGGTCTTGATTAGGACACTGGACGCAAACGGAAGGATTTGAAGACAAGGGCTGACAGCGTGCGGTATTCTGGCATGTTAGTAAGCGGGTTGAAACCTTGCCGAAACCACTGCCAGGTTAATGCCGCAACTGCCTCCGTCCCGTTAAAACCTTGGCAGGTCTCCAAGTACGATTGCTGGATCGTCCCCATTCAGTTGGGCTCACAAGCTCAGATGTAACACTCCTGACTAACGCGGATCCGGCTCTGAACAGACGACCCCATGAAGGCGTCTGTCAACCCTCGCATGGCCTCCCTGCATGCATAGACAACCATGGGATCACTAAACGCGATTGTGATACGACCAACGATAACGGCTTGGAGTTGGGACCCAACAGACAGACATGAATTCTAATAAAAACGATGGTATGGCGGAGAAGAGCTATGAGAGAGAGGGTCAACCTTTCATGAGTAGCAGCAAAATACTAAGGTCACCGGTGCTTAGACATGGAGTTAGCCCAGCGGCCGAAGTGGGACTTGGAGCAGAAGAAACTGCACAGGTTACGGGGCAACCCATGGAGCATTCGAGCCCACTGCAGGAACTCGGAAAGGAGATTCGCAATCTCGTGGAGATGCTGGAGGACGGAAAGCGCCGGTCGATACACCAGCCTATGAGGGATGCCATTGAAAATATTAGGGCGTACTTTGAGCTGGTGGCCATTAAGATGCACGACACTGGAGCCAAGGCGGTGATAAGAGCGAATCAGTCCTCGCAAACATCACCACTTTTCAGGATGACGGTGGAAGCAAAGCGGAGACAAGGGCCGGGAGCCGCCACACCAGGCAGTAAGAAGAGCAAGGATGTAGGAACCCAGGAGACCCCATCTGCCAAAGTGGTGAGCAGCCCCGAGAAGGCCACCGCAGCACAGGATTTGCCTGCGAGGAAAGAGGCTGAATGGCAGAAGGTGAAGACCAAGCGCAAGCCGCCCAAAAAAGGACTAACGGAGAAGATAAGGCCGGATGCGATTGTCATCAGGACGAGGGGAGAAGTCAGCTACGCGGACATTCTTCGAAAAGTCAAGGCGGATGAAAAGCTGCAGGGCCTAGGAGACGCAGTGTCTAAAATAAGGAGGACCCAAAAGGGAGAGTTGCTTCTGCAGCTCACCAAAGCAGGCGCAG